>PVJS01015705.1:0-38508 GCA_004027185.1 Glis glis | reverse complement strand
ATATATATAATAGAATATATATATATATATATATATATATATATATATATATATATACATAGTCTAGATCACTTTCCTAAGCTCCATACTGGCAAATCTGACAGTCTAGTCAACATCTGTTCTTTAATAGGTTTAAAAATTTTTTTCAAAATCAGCATACCCATATCAAAATTATGACATCTACGTACTCATCCCATCCTCAGTCCCGCCAACCTTTCTTCTCTGGATCATCTCCATTTCTGTGAGTGCTATTATTATTCATCCAGTTGCTTACATTGACAACCTAGGGAACGCTCTTGATTCTTCCTCTCCCACTCTTCATCTCTCCCCCTGTACTCATGTAGTCAGTCCCTCAGAAGGTCCTGTTTGCTCTGTGTCAAGCTATATCCTGACTCCCACCACTTCCCCCATCTTCCCAGGCCCATCCCAGTTCAAGCTGACAACATCTCTCACTGGGATTAATAAACTCATTCCTGGTTTCTCTACTGTAATCCCTCCTCTTATCCCACTGTTAATTCATTCATTGGAGAACAATCAAAGTATTGTCTTGGAACATAACTCAAATAACTTTATGCTCGTACTATAAAGCCACCAGTGGTTCCCCAATGTCATTATAATAAAATCCAAACTCCTTATTGAGTTCTAAGAGGTACTACTCGAATCGATTATGCCCAGCTCACCAACCTTGGTCACCATGACCTTCTTTATGGTACTTGAATACAAAAAGCACACTTGGATTTCAAAGACTTTATAGTTGTATTTTCCCTGTTAGGAAACTCACACCCAAGATTTCAACATGGCTGGCCCTTTGACAATCCAGATCTCATCTAAAATGTCAATCCCTTAGAATGACTATCTTTGACATTTTAAATAAAGTCATCTCTACACACTTACATGTGCAACCTTTCTAATTAACCATTTCCATTAACCTTTCTAATTTTTTTCAAAGCACATATTACTTAGTGTTGTATGTTTCTCTGTCTCTTGGCGCTCTGTTTTTCTCTCTATTAATTTTATTCTTAGGCAGACTTGGCAAGAAAAACATAACCTGTGTGATCTCCTAAATACCGTGATCTTTACAGTTCTCAGTCTCGGAGGAAAGGATAATCCATAGGAAGAGAGATATAGTTTAGGTGATTTCTTTTTAACCCTTAAAACCTAAAGCAGTGGTTGCTGCATAGTAGATATTCATTAATATTTGTTGAATAGGTTAATGAGAGAAACTACTTTTCTCCCAGCATCTACATGTCGTCTCCCACAAAAAAACTCCATTGGCCCATTCAAATAGGAAAGCTAACTGAGGAACTGGACCTCATATCCATGTCAGCAGACAGAATGTCTTCAAATTCACCAATGATGGGTAATGGGCAGCTCCCAGGGGAAAAATTCAATGGGCAAACAAAAGATCCTGCCACAAATACTTAACTAGTTAAATTGATTTAAGGATTAAACGAGTTAACATTTGTGAAGAAGCCTAGTGCACCACAGGGGTGGGGGGAAGTATTTCAGCAAATACTTTCTTCTGCTACTTCAAATGCTTTAACCTACATGGGGCATAAAAGTGGCTTTTGTGTTAATTGGGTTCCATCCACTTGGAAGACTTAAGACTACTTGAGAAGGATAAGTTTATAAATTGCTAAGTCTGAAAAGCCAGTCTTGTACAAAGATTCTTTTGACCTGGACAGATACACCATTTGAGTTTCAAACAACTTTGATTCAATTTGCCCAAGGAACTTGAATCTCAGATGCCAAGAAGTAACTTGTTACAAGCTTACGGGTCTATCTCCTTTTCTATTCCACACAGCATACTCATGTCAACTGTCTGCTTTGCCATCATTCTATCTTATCATAGGTTCATGATAGGCAGAACATGTACTGGGTAAATGGCTATGGCTTAGGCCTTTTGTTGAGAGGTGAATTTTGTGATATACATTTTTGGGGAGAAGGAGCGATAGACAGCATAGGGGAATGAGTAGCTCTGCCTTCACTAGGATTCAATTTCACTTACTAAGAAAGTATCGTGTTATTTAATCACATTCAGTATCCTGCATTCTATGTATTTCTTTATTCAATGCATCTTTCCATTTATCCAGAAAATATTTTTATTACACATTTTTTTTTTTTGCGGTACCAGGGATTGAACCCAGGGGCGTTCTACCTCCGCGCTACACCCCCGGCCCTATTTTTTATACTTTATTTTGAAACCGGGTCTCACGAAGTTGCGGAGGGCCTCACTAAGTAGAGAGAGAGAGAGGGAGGGAGAGAGAGAGAGAGAGAGCTGAGGCTGGCCACGAACCCGGATCCTCCGGTCTCTGCCTCCCAAAGTACTGGGATTACAAGTGTGCGCCACCACGCCCGGCTTTATTACACATTTTTAACGAACCCCAAACAATGTCTCCCCATTCTCAATCTCAACTAAAACAATTACTCTTGTTTTTCCCAGAAAATAGTATTTATCAAGAGAGAAAATCCACATGCTCCCACTAAATATACAGAGGCATCTCTTTTCGTGCAGTCCGCTCTATCTGTAGATGAGCTGTCTGTGCTGCTATTAAGGGTCGTGCTGTCCACCAATTGTACACTGAATTTACTCCATTAATCTCTTGAAGAATATTGGTCTAGCTAGCATTTATTCTCTCTCATGCATCTTCAGTTTTCCCTCTGAGTGGACCAATACCATTAGCATGCAAGCATGCCCACACAAACTCTCTTGATTAAACATATTTATCCAATAATTGCCTCATTCCACTCTTCACCTTTCTGGCAATATGCCTGTGAAATAGCTGTCTCCACTGCCATGCCTGACCTCCTTTTTGAACCCAATCCAATAAGGTTTTTGTCCCTGCCACTCTATTGAAACAGCTCTTGTCAAGGTCACCACTGACCTTCAAACTGATAGAGCCCACGATCAAATCTCAAGTCCCAGCCAGTGTGGTGGCATGTGCCTGTAATCCTAGTACTTGGGAGGCTGAGACAGGAGAATCACAGGTTACAGGCCAACGTGTGAAAACTTAGCAAGACCCTGTTTCAAAAATAAAATAAAATTATGTCTCGGGGTGTAATGCAGAGGTAGAACGCCCCTGGGTTCAATCCTGAGTAGCACAAAAAATAAAAATAGAAAATCTCAAGTTCCATCTTACCCTACCAGAAACAATTTATTCGCACTATTTTTACTTTCTTCTTGAAATGCCATTTTAGGGACATCGCTTTCTTTTCATTCTCCTCTTAGATCATCAGGGTCTTTCATCCATCTCTTTGCTGGTTCGTCTTTATATATTCAACCTCTAAATTTTCGAATGCTCCAGGGCTCCATCTTCACACTTCTCTTACCAACTCTACATTAAGAATGTCATATAGTAAAGGTACTATCTGTATACTAGTGACATTTAAAGAAAAATTTCTGGTTTCTAGTTTTCCTTTGAATTCCCAATTCATAGAACAAATTTCCTACTCGATATCTCTCCTTGGAATTTTAATAGGCTTCTCAAACTTAGCGTGTTTGTTAAAAGTCTCTCAAACTAAATACCGGACCCCCAGAAGCCCCGGACAAACTCCTTCCCATCTCAGTTAATAGCGACTTTCTCCAACCTATCAGGAAACTCTGTCAGCTCTACCTTCAAATATATCTAGAAAACAACTGCTTCACACCCCTTTAGCTGCTACATCTAGTTCAAATCTCCAGCACTTTCCATGAATTATTTTAATAGTCCTATTACCTGCCAACAATTGATTCTTCCACACAGAAGCAAAAGAGGATTCTTAAAAATATAAGTCAAGGCCGGGCGTGGTGGCACACGCTTGTAATCCCAGTACTTGGGAGGCTGAGACTGGAGGATCCAGGTTTGCGGCCAGCCTCAGCTACTTAGTGAGACCCTGTTTCAAAAATAAAGAATAAAAAATAGGGCTGGGGGTGTAGCTCGGAGGTAGAATGCCCCTGGGTTCAATCCCCAGTACGGAAAAAAAAATATATATATATATAAGTCAGGTCATTTTACTCCTTTGTTCAAAACTGTCCAGTGGGTTAAGGATGAAGCTCAGTGGTAGAGCACTTGCCTAGTAAGGCCCTGGGTTCAATCCCCAGTAACACGCACACACACACACACACACACACACACACACACACACACAATGTCCAGTGGCTTCCTATTACTTGAAAAATAGAATCCTAACTCCTTATCAGAACCCAATAGGCCCTACATATCTGGCTCCCAGATACCTTTCCCCCTCACTCACTCAACCCCGGTCACACCAGGCTGCTGTTTTGCATGGGACACGTGGACCTCCGTCCTACCTCGGGGTCTCTGTACACACTAGAACACTCTGCCCTGCACGTTTCAAACTCCTGCTCTATTCAGGCTTCAAAGTTTTCTCCTGACCACCCTATCTAAAACAATTCCTCTTTTCATTTATGAATTTGTTTTTCTTAGCTGGGCGTGGTGGCGCACGCTTGTAATCCCAGTACTTTGGGAGGCGGAGACCGGAGGATCCAGGTTCGCGGCCAGCCTCAGCTCTCTTGCTCTCTCTCTCCCTGTCTCTCTCTCTCTCTCTCTTTCTCTCTCTACTTAGTGAGGCCCTCCGCAATTTCGTGAGACCCGGTTTCAAAATAAAGTATAAAAAATAGGGCCAAGGGCGTAGCACGGAGGTAGAACGCCCCTGCGTTCAATCCCCGGTACCGCAAAAAAAAAAAAAAATGAATTTGTTTTTCTTTTTAGCTGTAAACCACTGTATGATATATATATATATATGTTCTGTATGTTTAGACAAATATATGATGACATTTATCTATCATCATAATGTCATACAGAGAATCTCACTGCCTTAAAAATCCTCTGTGCTCCACCTTTTTTTTTTTTTTGAGGTACCGGGGATTGAACCCAGGGGTGTTCTACCTCCGAGCTACACCCCTGGCCCTATTTTTTATCCTTTATTTTGAAACCGGGTCTCACGAAGTTGTGGAAGCCTCACTAATTAGCTGAGGCTGGCCGCGAACCCAGATCCTCCCGTCTCAGCCTCCCAAGTACTGGGATTACAAGCCTGTGCGCCACCACGCCCGGCGTTTGTGCTCCACCTTCTTAATCCTACCCACTTCTAACCTCTGGCAACCATGGATCTTCTTACTGTCTCCATAGTTTTGCTTTTTCCATAACGTCATTGTCTTGTCAGCATTCTCACTACCGTAATTTAAAAGTCAACTGACTCCACAACTTAGAGGAAGAAAGATTTATTTTCACATGATTTTTCAGAAAGTCTGGGTTCGGCCCACGTGACACTGGCATCTGGATCCCAGGGTATGGTGGCGGGAAGCAGAGAGAGGAAGATCACAAGGCTTTGCTCCTCACAGCATGGAGACCAGAAGCAGAGAGCAAGAGAGGGGAAGAGGAACCATATATAATCCCCAAGGCGGCACCCCAGGGACCTGCCTTCTCCAGCCACATCCTACTGGTCCAGGCCACCACCCAGATAAGTCCATTTCAGTGGATTTAGCCACTGCTTTAACCAAACCCTGCTTCCAACATTGCTACCTGTTTCCATGAGGGCTGAGGGACATTCTATTTCCAAACCAGTGCGCTCGCATAGTTGCATAGTTGGAATCATACAGTGTTTTATGCCTGGCTTCTTTCACTTAGTAATATGCATTTAAGTTTCCTCTATGTCTTTTTATTATTTGCTAGCATATTTCTTTTGAGAACTGAATAATATTGCATTGTCTGGGTATACCACAGTTTATCCATTCATCTGTAGAAAGATACCTTGATTGCCTCCAAATTTAGACAATTATGACAAAAGCTGCTAGAACCATCCATATTCAGGTTTTTGCGTGACCTGAGTTTTCAGCTCCTTTGGGTAAATGCCAAGGAGGGTGACTGCCATATCACATGGTTCTAACATATGCACAGTTTAGTTTTGTTGTCTTCTAACATGGCTGTGCCATTTCTCATTCCCACCAGCAATGAAAAGTTCTAGTGCACCACAACCTTACCAATGTATGATATCGTCAGTGTTCTGGATTTTGACCATTCTAAGAGGTGTGTGTGGTGGTATATCATTGTTTTAACTTGCATTTCCTTGATACCATATGATGCAGAACATCTTTTATGTTTATTTGTCATCTGCATATCTTCTTTGGTGAGATGTCTGTTAAGAACTTTGGCCCATTTTTTTAATTTGACTATTTTTAAAGGGTTCTTGGACTGGGGGCGTGTAGAATTGATTTGAACCGCATTGAACTGGGTATACAGATCAGTGGTGGAGTGCTTGCCTAGCATCTGTGAGGTCCTAGATTCAATCCCTAGCAAGACACACACACATACACACACACATTTTGTATATTTTGGATAATGGTACTTCATTAAATGTGTCTTTTAGAAATATTTTCTTCAAGTTTGTGGACTGTATTTTCATTCTCCTAACACTGTCTTTACAAAAGCAGGAGTTTTTGATTTTTAATGAAGTCAAGTTTGCCAACTGTTTCCTTCAATGGATCACACCTCTAAAAAGTTATTATGTCCAAGTTCATTTAGGTTTTCCCCTATGTTATCCTCCAGGATTTTTTATAATTTTGTGTTTTACATTTAGGTCTATGGTCCATTTTGAGTTAATTTTTGTGAAGAGTGTAAGGGGCTTTATCAAAATTCATTTTTTGGATACAAATGTTCTATTATTCCAGCAGCATTTGCTTAAAAAAATACTATCTTCATTCCATTGAACTGCCTTTATCAAAGATCAGTTGACTACACTTATGTAGGTGAGGACCAAATTTTTATCTCTAAATTTTAGTTTCTTTTCTTTATTTATTGCTTTGAAATATATGTATTTCATTCCTATTTTCCCAAAGGAATTGAGGTTTCAACTGAAAAGAAAAAAAGAATTTGCATCTTTACACAGTGTATAGTATAGTGAAAATATTTCCATCAAGATTACTTCTGTTTCAATTTCTTCATAACATCTGTTTCTATTGAACAAAAATAATATGCTGTCATGTATCTGGGACATACTCACACTTTCTATTTTCATATTAACAGCACAAAAACTGTCATTGTTAACTTGATATAACTGCCACCAACACCACATCTAACACATGGACACACATACAGCATACTTACAAATTCATATAAGCCTATACTTAGATGTTCTACAAAACTCAGCAATTTCCCTGACTCATTTCAACCAGCTTTTAATCTTATCATCTGGATATAAAGTGACATTTTTACTCAGAAAATAAAATATCTATGTAATGAGAAATGGCATCTTTACTCACTTCTATATTTCCCAAATTTTCTACTATGAATAGGTATTATTCTTCCAAACAAAAAACTGACATTTAAAAAAAATAAAACTATATAAAATTCTTGTCTTTAAATTAAGGGGGAAAGTTATAATAAAAGAAACACTTAACAACATAGAAAAAGATGTTCAAAACTGAAACATCTTTTATAAAATTTTCCCTGATTAGGCTCATCCCACTCTGGGGGAGGGAGGGGTTACTAGAGATTGAACCCAGGGATGGTCTGCCTCTGAGCTACAACCCCAACCCTTTTTACTTTCTATTTTGAAACAGGGTCTTGCTAAATTAAGACACACCACACTGTCCTTGAGTCTGTGATCTTCCTGTTTGAGGATTGCAAACATGGGCCGATCACACCCAGCTAGACATATTCCACTCTTAATAGTCCTTCTGACTACTTCTTTTCACTACCTACATATTAATTTTGCAACTTATGATTTATAGGTGTTAATATAATTTTCAAATATTCATGTTGCTTTGTATAATACACACACACACACACACACACACACACACAGAGTTGTTTGTATTTGGGCATATGTATCTTTCTAACTTTACCTTTAATTCCTTAAGTGTGGATAGAGAGAAAAATATTCACTAATTCTCTCTTTTGACCATTCCCTCCAGGATTCTCCACATGCACTATCAGCTCCAATCCTCCATGTCTTTTCATCTTCTACCCCATCCCTGTGGTTCTCGGTTTTCAGTTAACTTCAACACTAGACACCCAGAGCCATACAAGTCATCCTAATCTCTCGCTGTACATACCCACTCCATCCCCAGATCTTACAAATCCTGTCTGTCCCCTAAGTGTCCCTTGAGCCCAGTCCTCTTCTCCATCCCCTTTGAAAACCCTTTAATTCTGCTCCTACCAATTTTTAGCTGACTCATTTCATGGACTTCCGTAGACTGATTTGGGGTGGCCAATAATTGGAGGTAAAACCTAAAAAGGATTTATTTCTTCTAATAATTACTCCCCCCCCAGCAGTGATATAACATAAATCTCCTTCTTACACCAGTTTCCTATAATTTTCTTGGCTTTTCTTTTTTTTTTTTTTTCGGTACTGGGGATTGAACCCAGGGGCATTCTACCTCCGAGCTACACCCCCAGCCCTATTTTTTATTCTTTATTTTGAAACATGGTCTCACTAAGTTGCGGAGGGCCTCACTAAGTAGCTGAGGCTGGCCGCGAACCCAGATCCTCCAGTCTCAGCCTCCCAAGTACTGGGATTACAGGCGTGTGCCACCACGCCCAGCTTGGCTTTTCATCTTTAAAAAGCTGGTGTCATTTTTCCATATAAGGTTTAGTTCTGATCATCATTAAAGTTCTCATTTCCGGTTCCATGCAGTTATTCAACCTGCGGGTCTCCATTGTTGCATCGAACCTGTGGTTCCCGCAGCTTGGAGAAGGATGGAGATGTAGAAGCATCTGCTCTTCTCTTACACCCATCCTTTTAGTCACACCTTTCTGGCTAGAGCCAGAAGGAAGAACAGGGCAAGACACAAATATTTCCATACTAAGCTGGGCAAGAATGCAGTCAAGAGATGGTGGCAACCGCCATTTCCACAGAGTCAATGAGAAAGGATGGGAGCCCCACATGGGTAGTAGTGGCCCTCTGTGAGGCTCATCCAGCCCCTCCAGTGGCCCCCACACAAGGGCTTACTCACTAGATTCCTTCTCTCTCTCTCTCTCTCTCTCTCTCTCTCTCTCTCCATTGTTGTTCCCTGCATGTCAGTCAGCAGGCACTTCACAAGGCGGCTCATCTTCACAACAGACAAACACTAGGACCAGCTGGCATGTGGGAACTGATCATTTTTACCTTGGAAACTGCACGTGCTGGGCTAGTTCTAGCCTCCGTCCTCCTAGCAGTCTCCTCCATGCTGTCTCTCTTTGTTCTCTTTTCCCTTGACCAAGTAGCACAGGACTGGGTGAGCAAGGTTAATGTTCAAGAAGCCCTCCAAAGGGAGAATAAATGCCCGCATTCCCTTCTTGTGTACAAACCCAGTATGTAAGAGCGATTCTCTTGGTCTCTTGTCCTTCTTCCCTTGACTTTGGGAAGGGAAAAGCTTTTCTCCAGGAACACTGACCTTCTTCAAAAAAGCATCAAAACTATACCGTATCAGTCTTTCAGTCTCAATATATGGAAGGGTGAGAGAGAGGATGTCGGTGATAGTTGATAGGTTCAATTCTGGTTTTGTGTGTGTGTATGTGTGTGTGGTACTAGGGATTGAACCCAGAGGTGCTCTACCTCTGAGCTACACCCCCAGCTCCATTTTATTTTATTTTATTTTATTTTATTTTATTTTATTTTATTTTATTTTTTGACAGATCTTCACTAAGTTGCGGAGGCTGGCCTTGAACTTGTAATTCTCCTGTCTCAGCATCCCAAATACTGAGATTACAGGCCTGCACCAACATACCTGGATTCAATTCTGATTTTTGGGGGTGGGAATTTTGGGGGGATTGAACCTAGGGGTATTCTATCTCTGAGATACACCCGCAGCCCTATTTTATTTTGATACAGGGTCTCTCTAACTTGCTGAGGGCCTCGCTAAGTTGCTGAGGCTGATCAAGAACCTGCAATCCTCCTGTCTCAGTCTCCCAAGTAATACAATTACAGGCATGCACCGCCACTCCCACCTCAGCTCTGATTTTTATACCGCTCTCTCAAAAGTCCTGTATCTGGAGCTCCTTTATAAGATGTGGTACTTAATGCTTTTGACCTCAACTTCAGTCGATAGTCACAACTCTTAGATCCTAAAGGAGAAAAAAATACACTTCATGTTGTATTAAACTCCTAATTGGTGTTCCCATCCACTGTCTCATTCTTCTTCCATTCATCATTTTCTGGGAAGTTGTGGAAGAGCCCAATTCCCTGAAAATCAATTTCCTGAAAGCCAATTGACTAAATGACCAATTTGCCAAATTTTTCAAGTTTACTCATTTACCAAAAGCTTATTTTTCAGAAACCAGTTTACCAAAAATCAATTCACCCAAAGCTATTTTGCTGAAAGCCTATTCACCAAAAAAAAAAAAAAAACTAGCCAAATTACAGATTTCCCAAATGCTTGCTTTCTCTTATCCATTTAAAGTTTATACAGCCAATTTGCTTGGGAAATTTCAGCCACCTTAAAGGCTTTGTTTTGAGGTTGGGTTTATTTTTGTTTTCTCTTAGATTTAGGTTTATTTTAAGTCTTTATCTTGCTGTAGCCATTTCACACAAGTTGATTAAACAATAAATTCATTAGTTTCTCGAAATTAGATGCCAACTATGTGTATGATTCACATCTCACATACAGAACACTTCTCAAATTTTTGAAACGCATATAAAGTATTCTTAGAATTGTGCCAGATAAACATATCTGTGAATTCTGAGAAGTACAAAGAGCAAGAGACTCTATTGTATATTTTAATGAAGCCTCAATTGTTTATAAAATCCCTGACAAAAACATGTGTATGATATGCTTAATTCAAAACACACTACAAATGTGCATTTCTAAAAGCCTGAGATCTAAAGCACAGAAAACTCCAGACATTAATAAATTTTGCCTGGCGACAGTAAAATGTTTGCCACTGAAATAAAATCAAGCCACACTGGAGCTGGAGACACTGGCAAGGATGAGAAAGGCCGGCTGGACACAGAACATCAAGGTTTCAGCATCCAGGTACCACTCTTTAAAGGGTGTATGTCTTACCTTGGGCACTGTTAACAACCTTCCTAGCTATACGTTAATAAATGACAAAATGGTCTGCACCAGTCTTCGCTGTGATGGATGTGAACTCTTCACAGGCTTTCTAAATGGTTAGGCCTGGTGTGGACCATTCAGACAGGGTTCACATTGGGCTGGGGACATAGCTCAGTTGGTAGAGTGCTTGCCTAGCATGTGCAAGGCCCTGCCCTAATCCCCCACACAGAGGAGGAGGAGCAGGAGGAGGAGGAGGAGGAGGACGAGGAGGACGAGGAGGATGAAGAGGAGGAGGAGAGAAATAGGGGTTGTACAAATTCTGAGTGATCGAGTCTTTTTTTTTTAGAATTTTATTGGTGCAACATAATTATGCATCATAATGATCAAGTCTTAATTGAACCACAAGGATATGAGCAGAATAGTCCAAACCAAAGTAATATCAGAAAAATATTTTTAGTTTAAATAAAAATTTTGTTTTTCAGGACTTTTCAGATGATATTCTTTGGTATTTGATAGTATTTCATAAAGGTTTTTAAAGTTTTATGATTTTTTTAAATGCTTGCCATCATTTGTTGTGAAACATACATTAGTTTCATCAAATTTTGTTTTTTATGATTCTGGATTCAACTTCCTTCTCTCTCTCTGTTTCTCTCTTTTTTTTTTTATTTTGGTGGTACTAGGGATAGGGAGGATTGAACCCAGGGGGCATTCTATCTCTGAGCTACACTCCCAGTCGAATTTTGTTTTTTATTTTGAAACAGGGTCTCTCTAAGTTGCTAAGGGCCTGCGGTTGGCTTCAAACCTGTGATCCTTCTGTCTCAGCTTCCCAAGTACTGGGATTATAGGCGTGCACCACCGCACCTGGCTTCCTATCTCTTTTTTAGCAAGTAATTTCTTAATTAAATGTTGCCGAAATATGAAGAATGAAGTTAATATGTGCACACCATAGTCCTGAATCTTTTGTTTTACCCCCATTCAATCAGCTGATTAACTTGCCTTTTTTTTAAAAATGCCAGCATGCTTCTAAGACGCTATAAATAATCGTGACAATATCTAATAAAAATAGATGTCATATCAGAAAACCACAGCGGAGTTTAAACTTAGTTTAGCAAAATCAACAACTTCCTCACAAGACTGATGAACTGCAGTTACGTGTCTTTAACAAAAGCATTTCTAGCAACCAGATAAGCAAGTGTATTCTTGACATAGATGGATGATAGCACATGCGCCAGAAGCCAGTGGAAAATAGGAGCTGTCATCTAGAAAATGTAGAAAATGACAGAGCCATTTCGAGTCCCTCTAGATTAGCACTCCATCTTCAGCTGAACAGATATACTGTTACCTGCAGGTCTATTGCCAGCAAAGCAGAAGCAAGAAGACAGAGCCCTGTCTTTCTGAGAGAACGGTAACCTTCAGAGGCACAAATGCAGAGAATGTACACGATGACATCCAGCTTCCTACATGACTGAACCAATTAAAAATACTACCAGCTGGGCGTGGTGGCACACACCTGGAATCCTAGTACTTGGGAGACTGAGACAGGAGGATCTCAGGTTCAAGGCCAGCCTCACCAACTTAGCTAGACTCTCAGCAACCTAGCGAGACCCTGTTTCAAAACAAACCAAAAAAAAATATATATAAGAGGGCTGGGCATGTAGCTCGGAGGTAGAATGCCCCTCTGAGCTTCAATCCCTAGTACCACAAAAGAAAAAAGTACTAGCATGTAGGTCAGCAAAACTATTAATTAATATATCCACCGCAGACACTAATCAATGTTCAAAGAAGAGTAGAAACTGGAGCCAACAGATTGGTTTTAATACCATGCCTCATTCAAAATTATCCTGCAGACAGGCACCTGATTATAACATCACAAGTCTGGCTGCTTATCTTTATTTAAACAACTGAGTGTTCAGAAATTCATCTTCTCAGCCTTGTGTCACTAAATAAACACTGATTGACCGACCAGCATCCAGGGAGGTAACTCTGAGGTTAAAACAAAGGTCCAGAGAGCAGTGAGTTGAGAAAGACGGGTTTTCAACTGCAGCTGGCCCTGTCTTCAGCAAAAGCTTCCCCAACTAGTCTTGGAGTCCACTGGGGGCCATGTCTCTGTGACTGTGCTTAATGGCTGAGGATAATATGCTGCCCTCCGTGTGGTCCTCTGGCGGAGATGGAGCAGTGCTGTTCTGTTAATGGCCTGGCACTGCACGGCCACCTTCACAGTGCTGATCTAGTGCCTCTGGGCACAGGGAGCCTGTGCAGAGGCGGACGCTGTCCCCTGGTCAGCGAGGGCCTATCTGATTTCCAAGGATCCGCTCAGGCACCGTGGTGTGGTCACATTAGACCCTGAACATCTCCAAGGGACCCCAGTGGACATATCAACCGTTTTGCTACAAAGCAAAAAAGAAAAAACCCGCCTTGCATACATTTTTCTTAATGGCTAAAGTTAGTAAAAGAGAGAGAAGTGCGTTTAAGTGTTCGGAAGCCAAGAATAATAAAGGAAACAAGCAACTCTCCCAGGGGAGAAAGGACTGCCTTTCATTCCCCAGCAGTTAGCAAAGGCATTTTAAGTCTAATTTGACGCTATGCATGGCGACAGTTTGTGTATAATTTAGAACTCTCTGGGATCTGCTTCCTCCCATCAGACCAAGAAATGCTGCAAAGATATTTCTAATTAATATTATAAGCCAAATAAATCCAATTATATTGATGAGGCTAACTCCAGAAAAGAAATATTCTTCCGACTGCTTATTTTGCCTATAATGACATTATTTGCCTTTAATGCAATGGATGAAAAAGAAAATCCCTATTTCTGTGGCATTATCATTTGATTTCAGGTCTGTCAGGTCATAACACACAAAGGCCTCCTTTCCTCCCCTCTCTCCTACTCTTTTCTTTTTTGTCAATGACATTCCCTCCGACAAGCATTCCAAAAGAATAGCAATTGCTTCCCTCGTCAGCTTGGCTTTGTCAGTTCTGAGTGCGGGGTCTCGCTTCGCCATTTCCAAGGTCTCTTTCAAACCCTGGATCACAGCTGGTGCTTCAATCAGGCGCTCACACCGTGAAGAAGCTGGCAGTTGATCCCAACGAACTATGCACAAGACGTATCATCTCTCCCACGGCACACGGTGCAATCCACCTTTCATCTCATCCCTGAGAAGGACTGCATCAAGCACCAGTCCTTCTTGACAAAAATATTAATAATGTCCCAGTCTCCTAAGGGATGAGAACATTTTGGGGTCTGAACCGAAGTGACCCGAACTTGTCAAAATGATTTGACTTTAAGACACGCAACAGTGACTACCATTTTCTATTGTGGTTTCAGAATCTGGCATAGTAATAAATTTAGGAATAATTAAATTATGTTTATGCTGACATAATGTGCCAGTAAGAATATATGAATGAAAGTTTACTCAGAGAAGTAAGCTCATACAATAGAATCGATACACTTTCCCAATATATGACATGGTATTTCTTTGTCATTAATCATTTTCAGGGGGACATTATAATAAAACGTTTTAAGATAATATTTTTCATATTTAAAATGTTTTATTTATACATGGGGAAGGAAGATGAAAGAAAAACATTTAGTGACCATTAAGAAAAAAAAAACATTGGCAATGCCAAACAGATGTGATTGCAGTATTTATATTTCTCGCTAAATCAACATTGAAAGAGAGTAGATGAGTCAGAAAACAGAAATGGAATATGATCATAAATAATAAGAATTAAGAATTTGGTTTGGGTAGGCTGGGGTAGATGGGGGGGTGTTGGGGAGAGAACCCAGGGTTTCACGCACTCTGAACAGGCATTCTATCACTAAGCAGCAGTACCAGCATAGGATTAAGGAGCTGACGTAAAATTCTTTTTCCTTTGTTATTAATTTTTTTACACATTTTGTTACTTGTTTAACAATTAATGGTCTAAGTTGGAACTCGTTCAAAGAAAATAAGCCTTCCTCAAATACTAGTTCAGGCTGAGTCTAAATACGCCAAATGAGGCAGAGAAGTGGTACATTAGATGCCAAAAAAATCAGTTTGACCTCAATTATCCAGATAGTATTTCAAGAATCACTTTGCGTGGCTAAAGAGCGTGTAATCTAGTTGTCTCCAACATAATCACCATCTTCTAGGAAAACCATCTTTACACATTACACCATCTTCCATTTGCAACCAACAGATTTGCAATCAGAGCCTAAGGTTAAAAACATATTCACCCAGCATCTTACAAGTGAAGATAAGCTTTAAACTCCTGTATTTCCTGGGTAATTACTCACTATTAATGCTATGTGTAGCAGAAAATGAGCATTTCATATAATACACTTGTTATATGAAAAGTAGCTATTTTATAAAGAGATTCTGGTAATTATCATACACATTTCTATATTACCACATTTGATACTAGACCAAAACCAGTAAGTAAAAATCTAATCAGAGGGGAAATTTGATAGGTCTAGCATTTCGGTTTTACAAGATGGAAAATTCTTAACACTACTGAACCACACACTTAAAAATTCTTAAGATGTTACACTTTGTGTGTTTTTTAACCATAATTAATTTTTTTTAATTTTGTATTAAGGATAATCAGGAAGAATATTCTCCCTTGCAACTAGGAAAACAAGCTGGGTAGGATGCATTATCTACTTGCCAAAGCCAGCATTAAGTTATAGGAAGCATTTATAGAAAATGCTAGTAAAGCAGCCAGAGGGGTCAAGGAAAACAAGAAGCATCGCGAAGATGATCAATGCCTTTGTCTCCTTGAATAATTCTGGTTCGTGCAGAATACCAGAAATCACCTTTCAGAGAAGCTCTCATCATGAAAAATGTGTCTGAGGAACCTGTGAAAAACACTCTTCCCAAACAAAGCATATTGATCCTTGCTTAGACATTGATGACAAGGCCAAGTTTCTCTACTTCAGATAGACAACAGGGGAAAGAAGCTGCTCAGATTAAAGGAGAGGTACTAGGAATAAGTTTTGTTGCACAGAGTGCTTTACATGTGATATTTAATCCTGTGAGGTAGGTACCATCCTACTAGGTCCAAAAGGCGAAAGAGGGTCTAGGAAAGCACTTGCCCTATTTCACCCTGACAGTATTGATGTCATTAGAAATGAAACTCCAGAGAGAATCTGATTCAGTTCAATCCTAATTTCTTTGTTGCACCATTTTCAAAAATCAGGACTGAAACTGAAAGAGAAAGGTATAACTAGTTTCTTCTGCCAACTCTCATATTCTGTGATGGTTCTCATATGCTGAGACTGTCTATAGCCCTGGTCCCCAGGACTCCAAGTTGGCCTTCTTGAATGACCATCAAGAACTGCATTAGGCATCTTTCAGTATCCATCTATTTCAGTCAGCACTTTCACAGCTGGAATCTAAAACAACCAACCACAACTTAGAGGTAGATTTATTTGCTCACAGTTTTGGAGATTTCAGGGGTCCAATTCACGTCAGGTCAGGTTACATCCGCAGAGTTCAGGGCATGGTGGAGGGAGGCAGAGAGCAAGGGCTGTGCTCTCATATCACAGAGGCCAGGAGCAAGAGAGAACAAATAAGGGGATTCAAGGACACAAGCATAGTCCCTAAGGCCACATCCCCAGTGACCCACCTCCTCTAGTCATGACCCACTTGCCTACCTTACCACCCAATAAATCCATTACAGTGAGTTTATCCACTGATGATATTACGACCCTCATGACTTAATTATATCGACACTGAACATGGATACATTAGCTGTTTCAGGGAACATTCTACATCCAAACAAGTCCAACCTTTCAAATATTCTTTTTCTTTTTTTTTTTTTTTTTGGTACCGGGGATTGAACCCAGGGGCGTTGTACCTCCGCGCTACACCCCCGGCCCTATTTTTTTATACTTTATTTTGAAACTGGGTCTCACAAAGTTGTGGAGGGCCTCACTAAGGAGAGAGAGAGAGAGAGAGAGAGAGAGAGAGAGAGAGAGAGATAGGGAGAGAGAGAGAGAAAGAGAGATCTGAGGCTGGCCGCGAACCCGGATCCTCCGGTCTCCACCTCCCAAAGTACTGGGATTACAAGCGTGCGCCACCATGCCCGGCTTAACACCATCCTTTCAGTAAGTAACCATGGTACTCTACGTGTCCAGTCTTCTAGTAACTGGTCATCAATACACAAATCCTTAGGCATATTCAAAAAATCTAGTGGAAAAGCTGGCAGATATATTAAGGTACCTGCCACAATAGAGGTATGCACAAGGTTCCCTGGGGGGAAAAAATGGAAGCAGCAGTTGATGAAGAATGAATGAATGGGACATAGTATCTAGAACCAAGGGCAATGCAAAATACAAGAGTATAATCCACCCTCCAAGCCCAAGACCATGTCTGAGGTCCACTCCTGACTTTTGTCAATAAGATTCCTAACACTTTAGTGGAGTTAAACAGTACATAGCATATTAATTCTGCCTCATTAGTACCTGCAAGTGACCAAGTAATTGGTGAAGAATATTTTTCTATTATTGAGGACTAAATTAGTGTCCTTAATTAGAAATTAGGTTGAGGTGGGGGATAAGAGGAAGACATGAAACACAAACTTCTTAAGTAATCTTGAATCTACATAAACTAACAAGGTGACCTTTCCCCCTTGGTTCAGTAAATGAGTAACAAAGGAGACAATTAAAGCTTCATTCTTTCATCTTCCTTCACCATTCGTTCATGAATTAGAAATTCATCTTGCAATTTTGCATCATTTTATATGGGTCTCACTAAATTGTGGAGGGCCTCGCTACGTTGCTGAGGCTGGCCATGAACCTGCAATCCTCCTGTCTCAGCCTCCCAAGTACTGGGATAATAGAAATGTACCACTGCTCTCATCTGGGAAAACAGTTTTAGTACTCCAGTTATTGCTTTGGACTTCTGGAGTCTGATTTTCACCATAAGTTGTAATAGATATGCTGAAGGGGGAGTGCCAAATATGGAATATCAGTATGGAGATTTGTAGAGATCCATGCTTAATAGACCCTGGTATATCAGGGTATGATGCTACAGAGGAAGTTAGAAAAAGAGAGAGAGAAAGCTGGAGAGGCTCACAAACTATAATTAGCTCCATTACATCCCTTTAACTGCATTTCTACATGTTGTTTGAAGAAGAGGACATTTATGGGAAAACATAGCACACCCTTTTTTGGTCACTGTTATTGGGTGTTAAAAACAAACTACATTTACAGGTCCCATGGATATCAGATTTATTTTCTCAAAACAAAGTTTCCCCAGCATTGTTTGTTATCCAGGAAATTTCGCAGCTTTCAGGGACCCAGACTTCAAAGTCAAGGAAGTAAATTTGGGACACAGGAGCCTCAGGGCACCAAGCGAGACTACCCATCAAGCATGAGAAAATTAACTAGGATCTTGTGTGCTCATGTGTCATCTGTTTGCTACTACAGAGTTAGATATGTATGTATAATTTTGACAGCACACAGATATCATTTTAAAGATATCCAAGTATGTTCATTCCATAAAAGGTTTGGCCTACCAGACACAACACTCTTTATCAGCTGTTGATGGAAGGGAGCTTCCTCTACAGACCATTGTGCAGTAACTACAGTGTGACCTTCACGTCATGGGATAACACTTGTGCACCCCTGCCCACAGGGGCTTTTTTGTATTTGGCACCTGCTGTGCGTTTCCCTATAAATACTGAGTGCCTACTGCAAATCACAGATGTTTTATGCAAGAAGTAATCCTAAAAGAAAGACAGAAACAGTAAGGGGTAGGTAGGAGCAGGCAGAGAAAAAGCCTCCCTAGCTGGGGATGTTTAAAGGAAGCAGTGTTAGCACCTTTGCTGAGCAGCTCAATTTGACCCCAACTATATCTCACCTTGGCTGAGAAGATGCAGGGCCGCTAAGGAAGACGCAGTGCCTCCCAACACAGGTTGAACAGGGACATCATGCTTGAAAATCCCTTGACATTGTGTCTGCCAGGCTGGAGCTGTTAACTTTTTTAGTGCTTGTCATTTTAGGGCATTCAGATTTTTCATCTGAATTTTTCACGGAACAAATATTCCATGATTTTTTTTAAAGCGTGAAAATAAAGGCTTTGATTTGGGTGGGAACTTTTCTTATTAGCCAAAAACCACTTCTCTTCACAGTTGCAGAGGGCGGCCTCCACCTCCTCAAATAGGCTCTTTCTGCTGTTTTTCAGTGTTTGATACCAATCCTTAAAAAAAATTTTTTTTAAAAAACATGCTTGAGTTTATCTAATTTGTACACCCACTTATTTTCAGTGCATTTTAAAGCCAAAAATAATAACATTATTTTATAGACTTCCAACTAAGTGGTAACAAAGAAAATATTTATCTACTACTCCCCATTTCCCAAACAATTTCTGGACTTCATTTCAAAGAGATGCATGTTACCTGAATATTAATGTGCTTTTCTTTTTTCCAGAGAAACCAAAGCATCCTGTTTGTTTTCACAGGAGTATTTATCCTTAACACATTTACATTTTAAGTCACATTTGCTCTACTGCTTAAACGACTTCTCTTATAACTATTTTCTAGCTTATAATCACATTAACAATCTTCCCCTAAAGAATTCTTCAGAGCCCTATTTTTTTCACTTTTATTTTAATATTTGACAGTTTCTTTGTAGAAAGGAAAGAGCATTTGAAATAATATTGGATATTTTGCCAAGTCTGTCAAATGAGTAACACTTCTACTTTCTCAGCTCTGTCTCATTAAAATTGTATTCTAATTCTGTCTTAACTTAGTCTCTGTGCTTCATAAGTCATTGCCTGCTCATTACTTGTAGTGTGGGAGATGAAATTTATTCAAACCTGATAGCTGAGATAAAGAATTGAAAGGCAGGCAGCTGGGAGAAATGAAATTAGCCTATTTTAGTGGCTTTCCGGCTGGATTTTTGCACAGCCACCGGTTATACCATGTGTCAGTTCACATTTGTGACACTATCTATGTTTGGTTTATAGATTTCCATTAATGTGATTCTTAAAATGAAAATACAGAGATTCTCTCCTTTTTTTTTTTTTACTTAGCATTGAAATACCACTGAGTATCTGAGTTGATAAAGAGGAAAACATGATTTCCTATAGTTTTCTATAATTATAGAATCATTAAAATTGCCCAACAAAGATTAATTGTTTCATTGTGTTACAATTCATAGGGGTGTCTCCTACAGAAAAGAACATTAGTGACAAAGAGTAAATGTTATCCCCTCAGAATGGTTTGAGGGGAAATGGATTTAGAATGTAATGTGACTTACAAGCAATTTCACGTAGAATCCAGGAGGGAACTGTGCTTTCTAACCTAAACATTCCATCTCATGCTTTAAATGTCAAAAGAATACACTGTGGAATTCCTAATTTTGAATAGAGTGGAGTATTTGAAGAAAATTGACTAAAAGCACTGTACTTTTCCATTATAAAATTGAGTTGTTAAGAAATTATATGGTCTAATTACTAAACTTGGTATTTTTACTACTTTGATTATGAACAGATATTGTCATTAGCTAGCTAATTAAATTGACTGCAATAACAAGCAGTAATTTAGAAATATGTTCTGAATTATTTTCTATATGAAAGCAAAGTCCTTGTTGATCTGTGTATGTGATTAATGTCAAGTGTCATGAATTAGCTGAGGGATTTCAGTGTGGAAATATATGTGCATTTGTATAAAAGAAAGAGGAGATTCATTTACGTTGCTGTTCCGTTTTGCAAGATGGAGCTGGATATGCACCTAAATAAAGCAATCGCTGCATTTTTTTCTGATTGCTCAAAAAATATATATAGGAAGAAAAACACATTTCTTAGAAATGTGATAGCTAGGTTTAAGTTATGTTTAAACATCTGTGAATACAATGTAGTATATACATCCGATCCTGAAACGTTGCAAATAATATATTTAAGTTTAAATGGACAGAACTGGTCAATGTATTATGTAAGTTATGTGGACAAATCTGTCAAACCCACTATAGTGCAAAATTGCATAATATTTTATGTCACTAATAAATCACACAGATAAACATCTGAGTGCAATGGCATAGGCCTGTAATCCCAGCTACTCGGGAGGCTGAGGCAGAAGGATTGCAAGTTTGAAGCCAGCCTGAGAAACTTAGCCAGACCTGATTCAAAACAAAAAAATAAAAAGGGCTTGGGATGTTGCTCAATAGTAGAGTGTTGGGGATCCAGTCCCCAACATTGCAATAAACCATAGCCATAAATAAACTTCTCTTTGATGTTGGTGTTCTCTAGTAATGACAACTGGATTTGAAAGGTGACCTTGATAACATTTAGCATGGTGGGTTTTTATTTGCCTTTTATTTTTTCCCATTGTGATAGTTGGTTCATGGTCTTTGTCATACTTGTACCTATTAACATTTTATAAACCGGCTAGCAGAGAAGCAAGTCAAGTTATAATGTAGGATTAAACTAGAAAATCAATAGACTATTCAAGGGTAACTCTAGCATGATTTAATAGATTCTGTATAAAGGATCACACAATAGATAAAGTATACAATGTGCTTCTATACATATTATGTAAGTATGTAATACCCAAACTGATATGGACATAAACAAGTAATTACCATAGGATCTATTCCTGAATATATATTTCTGAGTTTCATAATAAATAACAATCAGTTACTATAACTAATATACCCAGATCCATTTCAATTCCATCTCTGTCCTTTCTCCTCCCAACCCCTCCTCTCCAGGTACTTGGCTCGAGCATGAATCCCAGTCCTATGGCTTCTACCAAACAAATAAAACTTGTAATCGTAATGTGGAAACTAATTTGTTACTCAACAAGAATTTTTTTGTGTGTGGTACTAGGGATTGAGCCCAGGGGCATTCTACCTCCAAGCTACACCCCCAGCCCTATTTTATTTTTATTTTTATTTTTTATTTTTTGCAGTACTGGGAATTACAGGGTTTTTTGTTTTGTTTTGTTTTGTTTTTTTTGCGGTACCGGGGATTGAACCCAGGGGCATTCTACCTCCGCGCTACACCCCCGGCCCTATTTTTTATACTTTATTTTGAAACCGGGTCTCACGAAGTTGCGGAGGGCCTCACTAAGTAAAGAGAAAGAGAGAGAGAGAGAGAGCTAAGGCTGGCCACGAACCCAGATGCTCCGGTCTCTGCCTCCCAAAGTACTGGGATTACAAGCGTGCACCACCACGCCCAGCTTGCAGTACTTGGAATTGAACCAGGGGTATTCTACCTCCAAGATACACCTCCAGCTCTATTTTTTTTTTTTTATTCTTTGTTTTGAAACAGGGTCTCACTAAATTGTGGAGGGCCTCACTAAGTAGCTGAGGCTGGCCGTGAACCTGTGATCCTCCTGTCTCAGCCTCCCAAGTACTGGAATTAAAGCATGCGCCACCACGCCCAGCTCTATTTTTATTTTGAAACAGGGTCTTGCTAAGTTGATGAGAGTCTCCCTACTTGCTGAGGCTGTTCTCTCACCTGCAATCCTCCTGTCTCAGCCTCCCAAATACTGGGATTACAAGTTTGTGCCAGCATGCCCAGCTCCAACAAGATATTTTGATGCCAAGCTTGGGAAGTTATAACTTGAAATTTGTACCTTAAGCCTCGGAAAGCTATAGAATAAAGAGCTCTGTCAAGAAACATATATTCCCGCTGGGCGTGGTGGCACACGCTTATAATCCCAGTACTTGGGGAGGCAGAGACCAGAGGAACTGGGTTCGCGGCCAGCCTCAGCTACTTAGTGAGGCCCTCCGCAACTTCGTGAGACCGGTTTCAAAATAAAGTATAAAAAATAGGGCCGGGGGTGTAGCTCGGAGGTAAAATGCCCCTGGGTTCAATCCCCGGTACCGCAAAAAAAAAAAAAAGAAACATATATTCCTGCAAAAGACCTTGATTTATTATTTCATTAACAAAAATTTTTTCAGTTTTCCAGGCTATAAGAATCATGCCCCAATTATAATTAAATGATTATATTTGGCCCGTTTGATTCTTCTATCAACTTCATGTCTTCATAGAAATAGCAGTACCAGCAGTACTTTTTCAAAGCAACAAGGAGAGAGTGTGTTCCCACCTTAGAGTCACATGTTAGCCAGTTCCTCCTCACCAGAGAAGAACAAAACACACCTACACAGTCATTGGATAAAAGAGCAAAGGGCACCATGCAGCTACTGTCAGCATGAGTCCCTGCTGTGAACACTGGTCCTGTGGTTGTGCTCTTTCCTTGGAACCACTGATTGCATTTGTTCTTTATGGTTGTTGATGGTGGTTAAAATCTATTTAGCACCAGTGGCTACTATGGTCAATGTCAAGGAATCTGGTCAGTTCATTCATGTTTAGCCTTATCTTCTCTCCTGACATGCTGAGTTCTTGGTATTTCCTCAATTGTTACAGGCCCTCTCTTGAATTCCAGTCACAGCCAGGCATTTCTTAAGTCAGATCTCAAAAAGGCAAGTCTCTGAGACAGTAAAGGTTTCATTGGGTTGTTTCAACATCATCCTTATGAATAGGCACACGTAGCCGGGCGTGGTGGCGCACGCTTGTAATCCCAGTACTTGGGAGGCTGAGACCAGAGGATCCAGGTTTGCGGCCAGCCTCAGCTACTTAGGCCCTCCGCAACTTAGTGAGACCCTGTTTCAAAATAAAGAATAAAAAATAGGGCTAGGGGTGTAGCTGAGAGGCAAAATGCCCCTGTGTTCAATCCCCAGTACCGCAAAAATAAATAAATAAATAAAATAAAGTAAAATAATAAAAATTAATAGGCACACGTACCCTCTCCCATTACTTGAATGCACATAACATAAGACAGTATGCCTCTGACTCTCATTACTCACTACACCTTCAAAAACTGTTTGCCCCACAAAATATTTTTCCTTACCCATATTTTTTATTTTTGTATTCAGTTTTCTTTAGACAATCTCTTGAATGATCTCTTTCAATTACATAAAGTGACCCTAAATCCAAAGATGTTCTCACATCTTTGAGAGTCTTAATTCAGCATCAAACCTAACTGGCCCTGTCCTGTGAAAACTGAGATGGCCTTTGAGAGGGTACTGGTTCATAATGGACAAAGAAATGTCCTCCTAAGGCACTGTCTCCCCACGCCTACATTGTTAGAGTTTAACATCGAGTATGTTCCTGTAGTTTTACTCATCCTAGACTGTCTATCTCATCTACAGCTCCCTTGCTGACACGCTTCTATACTTTGCAGATATTAGTTCACTTACTCATCACAGATGAGCAAAGTGATTCCAGGACATTAATTGGACAGCTTTAAAATGACAAAGACATGCTTTGACCAGTTAAGTCACATTCAATCACAAGGCATATTTCCAAATTTGGTAAAGAAAAAGTTTCAAAAAGAGATAAAATCATTACTCTTATACAAATATAAAATGAACACATGTCAAAGATTATATTTAACTCATTAATTGAGCGAGGAAACTAGTAAGATGTTACAACTGGTTCAAAGGAGAATCCAAAGAACCTGTGTGTATGTGTGTGTGTGTGTGTGTGTGTGTGTGTGTTTGTGTGTGTGTGTGTGTGTGTGTGTGTGTATGTTAGCAGTAGTGAGCCAGACTTACAAATGTATGCAAAACTGGTGTCTTTACAGTGGGGGAGACAAGTTGAAATTTCACAGGATAGAATTGGTTTGCATATCTAAGAAAAAATTATTTGTGTTACTATTCATTTTCCACAAATTATTTTCTACTTTACAAAATTGTAAAATGGTGTATATAACCTACACAGAATCAAGTAATTTCTGAAGGCTCCACTATATGTTGGAGACAGAATCAAGATTTGTTGAATTTCCTTGATTCAACAAAGGAATGAATGAATAACTTTGATTAAACTTCTTCCTGTATTCAAGATTAATTATTCACCCATTCAACAGATATTATTTGTTATCTACTGTACCTGCCTGACCATGTTCTCAATAAAGAAAACTATACAAATAATACAACTAATAAAACAGAAATCTCTTTGTGTTATATTCTGATGGGAACAGATAGAAAGTAGGCAATTAAACAAGTAGATTATGAATATATGTCAGATGGTGTTTAGTGCTATGAGAAAAAACAAGGTAAAACAAGGAAGATTGAGGGAGGCTGAGGCAGGGACAGGTGTTATATTACAAAGTATGTTTAGGAAAAGTTTCACCAATGTGGAGCTATCTGAGCAGAGACATGAAGGAAATAAGGGACGGAGTTTAGAGGCAGTTTTGTTTATTATAGAGCTCATTCGTGAAATAGAAGAAATCTAAATGTTGCTTGGCTTCACCCCAAACTACAGAAAATGGAGTCTGGGGTGAAATGAAAGAAGAGCTTTGTAGGCTGAGAGAAGAGCAAGTGCCCGGCTCTGGGACAGTGGCAAGCTTGTGTATGTAGGACCAGCAAGAAGGCCCCGTAATGGGGCAGAGTGAGCCTGAGGCCAGGGGAAGAAAGAGAAGGGAGAAGAAGGCAGTGACAAGCCATGATAAAGGATTTGTATTTCTAAGTGTTATAGGAATCGAGTAGATTTGGGGCTTAGGAATTGCTCTCAAAGAGGGGATTTGTAACAATTTTGTTCTTTCAAGTTTTGGGGGGGAACTCTGCTTTTAGGCAGATAAGGGATTTCAGGAGCTCAAACACCTTCAGCTCAAATATTCTTACACCACAGTGACATATTTTGGGGTGGCAAATTCTGATCACCTTCAATGATAAACATGTTTTATATAAATAGGAAAATGTTTAATTAAATTAACAAATTGAATAAATGAATACAAGATATAAAAATAAGAAGTATGTTTATGCTGCTTTGTATCAAATAAGACCTATGTAGAGCCAGGCATGGTGGTGTGTGCCTGGAGTTCCAGCTAACTCAGGAACGCTGACGCAGGCAGATCGGTTGAGCCCAGGAATTTAAGACCAGCCTGGGCAACAGAGCAAGACCCCCATCTCAAAATGTACAATAACAAAGTATAGAATTATGCTCATCCCAGATGCCTTACATTTTTATCAAGTAAAGATTACCACACACTTAATAGAAAATGTGGGCTTTGTGACTCCAGTTTAAAGTATTTACTATCTGCAAGGAGAACTTTTCCTCCTGCAATGACAATAATACTTCAAATTAAGAGGGGATCTAGCTGGATTAAACATGGTTTTTGACCACTCATAATTTTCATCTGAGGAATTTTTGTTAAAATCAAATACCCAGAACCCACTGCAAAATGTTCTGGCTCAATACATTTAGGTTGACATCTGGCAATCTGCACTTTACAAGTTTGCAAGAATTTTAACGATAGGCCACCATGGGCACCTGTGGGTTAAGGCCAAGATCTACACCTGAAATTTTTTTCAAAATTCACCTGCTCACAGACAGAATCTAAAAATAAAGTTTTGTTTGCTTATTTGGAGCATACAGTGCTACTCATTATATTGAATAGTAGAATGTTAGTGCTCAAGAAAGATTCGCTGGTCAGAAAGAAAACAAACAGATAAAACAACTTAGGCCCAGAAAGAGCCCGGTCACCACCAAAAAGCCCTGTGCTTCTACACTTTTCTTACTCCACTGCCAGCCTCCCATCTGGACATTGTATGAAGAATGTGTTTAAATATATAGATTTTTTTTACCCATACTCTATTTTCCTTACTCTGTTGATGTGTATTTCTTTTTACCTATTTTCAGAAAGTAAACACAACAACATCTAACAGAAACATACACAACAAAAGAAAATAAACACGCAGGCAAAAAAGGAAGGAAAAAAGGAAGAGAGAAGGTAAATACATGATCAGGAGCATCATGACCTTTGTGATGAAGTCTAGATTGGGTGCTGAGCTGCTTGACAGTCAGAGCGAAAAGGTAATTAGACCCTAACCTCCGCTGAAGGTACGTGGGGGTGATTTCTTTCTCATTATTTGTCTTTCTTCTTGCATTAAGCCATGAATTGCTCAGTCAATAATTAATGGCTGTAACCTGTAACACTGGAGACAGCACCACATTAAACTTTCATTCCATAATGCTAGGAAGAGCCTGTCAATTTCAGGGGGAAACTTAGAAGGTGACTAGGATTATGGAGAAAACAAAGGGACCTATAGCTGTGCGGACGCATGGTTACACTGGAACGGCATTCCATCACTCTGCACAAAGATCAGCAAATCTTTCCTAAAAGGAATTTATGTATATACTTTATAACTTTTTTGTTTGTTGTTTTTGTTTTGTTTTGTTTTGTTTTGTTTGTGGTACTGGGGATGGAACCCAGGGGCATTCTACCTCTGAGCTATGCCCCCAGCCCTATTTTTTTTATTTTTATTTTAATTTTTTTTTTTTTGCGGTACCGGGGATTGAACCCGGGGGCGTTCTACCTCCGCGCTACACCCCCGGCCCTATTTTTTATACTTTATTTTGAAACCGGGTCTCACGAAGTTGCGGAGGGCCTCACTAGGTAGAGAGAGAGAGAGAAAGAGAGAGAGAGAAAGAGAGAGAGAACTGAGGCTGGCCGTGAACCCGGATCCTCCGGTCTCCGCCTCCCAAAGTACTGGGATTACAAGCGTGCGCCACCACGCCCGGCATTTATTTTTATTTTAAAACAGGGTCTCACTAGGTTGATGAGAGTCTCACTACTTGCTGAGGCTGTCCTTGAACCTGTGATCCTCCTGTCTCAGCCTCCCAGGTACTGGAATTACAGGTATGTGCCACCAGGCCCGGCTTATAATGTTTTTTATATCTAGTAGCCAAGCTAAATATTCTGAGTTCTGATGTATGGACACTGCTATTATTCAGGTTTCTTTTTACTTTTCTCACTGGACACTACTCAGATACTTTAGTCCCTTAGTTTCTCAGGCTTTATCTTTTCTGTTTTTAGGAATTTTTCCCAAAACAATGGTGGGAAATAGAAAAGAAAAAAACGTTCAGCCCTCCACTCAGAAGAAGCATGGAGCTACCAACTTCCCAAGTTTGTTGTGGTTGTGGTTTCTGCTGTTATTATGACTGTCCTGCTTTTTTGCAACTTGAATGGTTCTCGCTTTTAAAAATGTTTATCCAGGGCTCCACATACTTCCCATGGCTCCCTGCTGATAAAGCTGCAGTGTAATTAAAGTATTTATATGAACACTGCTGAATTCAACTTGCATTATTTAGACACACAAAGGGAAATTCCTGGCATGTTCAAGTCACAATTGTGTAATCAGATGACATAGTGTTGGCTGCTTTAAGAATACCTTTATAGCCAGTAGGGGAAAAAATACGTAAAATTATTGTTTTCTCTTTCTATTGTGTGGTATTCTTCAATGAAATTAATTTCACCAGATTATGCTTCATTTTGGACTGAATGTTTTAAACTAAGCAGTCTAAAAGAGTCACGCTGGACTGTATTTGTTTATTTAATTAAGTAGGGAAAATGAACATAACCACACAGAGAAAAAGCCACCTCATCACCATTCAATTAGGCCCAAAGGCAGGCTTTTTTTTTTTTCCTTTAAGTAAAGTCATGGCCCTTGACACATCCTCTTTATAAATGTAATGTTGAATAAGCTAAAGCTGTTCTTTCAGAATTATGACTCGAAGAGGAAAAATTATAGCACGCTGGGAATTTTGGTTGGAATTGATTTACAAAAGAACTTGCCACATTTGTTTTTATTGTAGTTAAAGCTCTAGTTTGGAAAAAGACAAAAGGGCAAGGAATTGGGGAGTTTCTGGATGAATGTAGATCTAATGAAGAGAGTCTGCTGGTTGCACAGGCCAGCCTCAGATTCCCACAGTCCTGAACAAACAGTTTTCAGCCAATAATTTCTAAGCCTTTGTTTTTTCCACTTTGGAATTCTGACTACAGGCATGTTACCAAGCCAACTGGGTGCACTACAAAGACCCAGTGAAGCTCTTTTTATCACAAGATCAAGACAACAATTGTGTGCCTACAAGAAAAGAACAACTAAAACCATCCAACAAGCATTAAAAGAACAATTCTAGAGATAGTTGCCTTTGAACTCCAATAATGGGCAACATTCAGTCCTGAGATTTAAGTTCCAAGTTAAAAGAATTCATTACCAATTGCCTTCCTAGTAATTATATGAGCTGCTGGCTGGCTGCAAGTATTCTGCAGCGTTAATTTTGTCAAATGTAATATTTCCCAGTCATGTTGAATCCCATACGATAATCACCTTGTAAATTGACTTTAGAGACTTAGTTGTGTTTATTATAGAGCTCATTTATGAAATAGAAATCTAAATTTTCCTTGGCTTCACCCCAAATGACAGAAAATGGGGTATTGTTTTACAAAAGCTCATTCTGAAATACCACTTCCTGGATATAAAATTATGCCATTTACAGATACAGTCTACAGCCATGTACAATGTACAGATGAGAAAATAAGAAAGTGGTCAATCTGCATGTTTTTGTTTTTCTTAGCTGCCACCTGTGAACGATTCTAGTTACATGTGGGAGAAAATAAGAATTTTCATTTTTGTGTAAACACTTTGTTTTCTAATGATGTGGAAATGATTTAAGCTGAATATGAGGAGATAGATACCAATAATTCAGAATAAAGATTGTATTTGAAGAAATTGACACTATTATTTCTGAAGCCCAGTCTATGACATTAGAAATAGCTTCTGAGATAAAGTCCTTCCTTATCATGAAATCCACGACAGGACAACAGGTATTTGTTTATATATATTTGTCGTGTGTGCCCTCTAATTTATTTCCTGCATGAAAATCTAAAAAACACTTTCTTTGTGTGTGGTACTGAGGATTGAACCCAGGGGCATTCAACCTCTGAGCTACACCCCCCCCCCCCCGCTTTTGCCTTTTTTTTTTGTTTTGTTTTGAGAACAGGGTCTCCCTAGTTTGATGAGAGCCTCACTACATTGCTGAGGCTGTCCTTGAACCCGTAATCCTCCTGTTTCAGCTTCCCAAGTATTCGAATTACAGGCATGTGCCACCACACCCAGCAAAAAACAACCTTTTGACCAGCTATCCTTTGGTTCATTTTATAGAAGACGTGAATGAGTCTTGCTCTTCATTCAAATCTGCAATTACTATCTTAGACGAGAGCAGCTTGTTTTATCCACTGTGAACACCTTGTTGCATCTAGGAAGCTAGTCAGAAATGCTTTTCTTGCCAAAAAGGAAGGAAGGGAGGAAAGTTCAGATGTAGAATGAGTATACCTCAAACTTTATGCCAGAATCAATATGAGACCTTTTTTTTTTTTTGGTGCACATATATTACTTTCTTATATAGGAAACTACATTTGGCAAGTAACTTCTCTGTATTTGTAAATAATTACCATTAGTATATTGCCATAAATTTCTTAGATTATCATGAAAATAATTTATGTTTTCAAGCCTATCTTTTTTGTGTGGGGTGGTGGGTACTGGGGATTGAACCCATGGACATTCTACTTCTGAACTTCACCCCAGCCTTTTTTTCACTTTTTATTTATTTATTTATTTATTTATTTATTTATTTTTCAGGTACTGGGGATTGAACCCAGGGGCATTCTACCTCCAAGCTACACCCCCAGCCCTATTTTTTATTCTTTATTTTGAGTCAAGTTCTCACTAAGTTGTGGAGGGCCTCACTAACTAGCTGAGGTTGGCCGCGAACCGGGATCCTCCAGTCTTAGCCTCCCAAGTACTGGGATTACAAGCGTGCGCCACCACGCCCGGCTTCATTTTTTATTTTGAAACAGGGTTTTACTAAATTGCTAAGGGTCTCGCTAAATTGCTGAGGCTGGCCTCAAACCTAAAATGCTCCTGTTTTCAATCTCCGAAGTATGGGGATTAGAGCCATGTGCTGCCACTCCCAGTTTTAAGTCTACCTTTGAATCCTAGTTGCTGGTAAATAACAGAAATGACTTAGTCAACACAGACAATTCCTAACTAAAAGATAGATTGGTAAGTAATATATTTAAAAAAAGAGAGAGAGAGCCAGGCGTGGTGGCACACACTTGTAAACTCAGTACTTGGGAGGCTGAGACAGGAGGATCGCAGGTTCACAGCCAGCCTCAGCCACTTAGTGAGGCCCTCCACAACTTAATAAGACCCTGTTTCAAAATAAGGAATAAAAAACAGGGCTGGGGGGTGTAGCCTGGACATAGAATGCCCCTGGGTTCAATCCCCAGTACCGCAAAAAAAAAAGATAAATTGGTAAGTAATGCTCTTTAGAAAATTTTTTGTAAACAAACCCAATTTTTCCATAAAGGTAATGTAATATTATATATTCATATTATTATATATTATTATGCTCCTTTATAATAGGAGACATTGCCAAGATGGTAGAGTAGGAAATACTAGCCTTGATCCCTCTACACACACACACACACACACACACACACACACACACATACACACAGACAAGGACAGACAGCTATCCACAAACAATATAGCCCTAAGAGAGCTCAAGGCCCAGTAAAGAATCTGCAGTAATAAAGTGGAGCCCCCCCCAGCAAAAAAAATGGAGAAAATCCACTTAGACAGGCTCGCTGGTGAGATCTGCATACTTGAGATGCCAGTCGCCTTATCTCACACCACATAAAATAATCAACTCAGAATGCATTGAAGAGTTAAACACAGGGGAAAGTTTCTTGACTTGAGTCTGGGCAATGATTTTTTGGATATGATCCCAAAAGCACAAGCAACAAAAACAAAAGCAGACAGATGAGATCACATTAAAATGAGAAGCCTTTGTGCAGCAAAGGAAAGTATCAGTGGGGTAAAGAAGCAACCTACAGAACAGGAGAAATATCTGCAAGTTATACATCTAATAAGGAACTAATATCTAAAATATATAAGGAACTCAACTCAAAAGTAAGAAAAAAAATCTGATTTAAAAATGGGCAAAGGACCTGCATAGACATTTTCTAAAAAGAAGACGTACAGCCGGGCATGGTGGCGTACGCTTGTAATCCCAGTACTTGGAAGGCTGAGACAGGAGGATCGCAGGTTCAAGGCCAGCCTCGGCAATTTAGGCCCTCCACAACTTAGTGACACCCTGTTTCAAAATAAAAGAATAAAATAGGGCTGGGGGTGTAGCTTGAAGGTAGAATGCCCCTGAGTTCAATCCCCAGTACCACAAAAAAAAAAAATAAGACATACAAATAGCCAATAGAGCCGGGTGTGGTGGCGCATGCTTGTAATCCCAGTACTTTGGGAGGCGGAGACCAGAGGATCTAGGTTCGCGGCCAGCCTTAGCTCTCTCGCTCTCTCTCTCCCTGTCTCTCTCTCACTCTCTCCCCCTGTCTCTCTCTCTCTCTCTTTCTCTCTTTCCTTAGTGAGGCCCTCCACAACTTCGTGAGACCCGGTTTCAAAATAAAGCATAAAAAAAAATAGGGCCGGGGGGTGTAGCACAAAGGTAGAACGCCCCTGCGGTCAATCCCCGGCACCGCAAAAAAAAAAAAAAAAAAAAATTAAGAGGGCTGGGGGTGTAGCTCAGAGGTAGAATGCCCCTGGGTTCAATCCCAGTACCAAAGTAGATAAATAAAAATTTAAACAAATAGCCAATAGATATACAAAAAATGTTCAGTATCACAAATCACCAACAAATGCAAACTAAAACAAGGATGTATCACCTCCCACCTGTTAAAATGACTATTGTAAAAAAAGATGAAAGAAAACAAGTGATCGTGAGGATGTGGAGAAAAGGGAACCCTTGTACACATTGTTGGTGGAAATATAAATTAGTACAACCATGTTGGAAAACAGGAGTTTGCTCAAAAATTAAAACTAGAACTATCATATGAACTAGGAATCCCACCACTGGGTATATATCCAAAGATATATAGTATGGGTATATCAAAGAGGTATCTGCATTTCCATGGTCATTGTAGCATTATTCAGAATAGCCAAAATACAGAAACAAACTAAGTATCTATCAATAGATGATTAGATGAAGAAGATATAGTGTATATACACAATGAAATACTATTTAGTCTCTTAGAGCTTAGCCAGGTGTGGTTGCACACGCCAGTAATCCCAGTACTTGGGAGGCAGAGACAGGAGTATAGCATGTTTGAGGCCAGTCTCAGCAACTTAGCGAGACCTTTTTTCAAAATAAAAAAATAAAAAGGGCTTGGGGTGTAGCTTGGAGGTAGAATGCCCCTGGGTTCAATTCCCAATCCCCAGTAATGCCACACACACACACACCCACACACAAAAAGTGAAGAAGAAGATGAAGATGAAGATGAAGAAAAAGAAAAAGGAAATCTTGTCATTTGCAGCAACATGGATGAAACAAGAGAATATTATGGTAAATAAGCCAGGCGTAGTGGCACACGTTTGTAATCCCAGTACTTGGGAGGCTGAGACAGGAGGATCACAGGTTTGAGGCCAGCCTTAGCTACTGAGTGAGGCCCTCCACAACTTAGTGAGACCCTGTTTCAAAATAAAGAATAAAAATCAGGACTGATGGTGTAGCTCGGAGGTAAAATGCCCCTGGGTTCAATCCCTGGTACCACACACAAAAAAGGATATTATATTAAGTAAAATAAGCCAGGCATAGAAGGCAAATCCCATGTGATCTCACTTATCTGTGGAATCTTAAGGAATTGAACTTATAGAGAGTAAAGTCGTGGTTACTAAAGGCTAGAGGGTGCGAAGATTGGAGAAATGTTGATTAAAGAGCACAAAATCCAGTTAGACAAGAAAAACAAGTTAGAGAGATCTATTATATATCATGGTAAATATAGTTAATGGCAATCTACTGCATACTTGAAAAGTGTTAATATTATAGATTTACATGTTCTATATTTTACATTTACATAGAAATATAAGCAAGTGAACTAATGCATATATTTACAAACTTCAATTTTAATTTCACAATGAATACATATATCAAATCATTCTGTTGTACACTATTAATATGCACAATTTTACTTAGTTAAAAAATAACTTCTTGCCGGGCGTGGTGGCGCACGCTTGTAATCCCAGTACTTTGGGAGGCGGAGACTGGAGGATCCGGGTTCGCGGCCAGCCTCAGCTCTTGCTCTGTCTCTCTCTCTCTGTCTCTCTCTCTGTCTTTAGTGAGGCCCTCCGCAACCTCGTGAGACCCGGTTTCAAAATAAAGCATAAAAAATAGGGCTGGGGGCATAGCGCGGAGGTAGAACGCCTCTGCGTTCAATCCCCGGTACCGCAAAAAAAAAAAATAAATAAATAACTTCTTAAAAAGATCTCAATGACGAATTTTTTTAGAAAAATTAAAGGGTCATAAGTTTTATATTTAATTGATGATAAATATTTTGTTTGTATTCTGAGTCATATAACTCGGATCATAAAACAGCCAATCTTAAATGTTTTATTAAAGAGATCTTAGAAGCTGGGAGTGGTGGTGCATGCTTGTAATCCCAGTACTTGGGAGGCTGAGACCAGAGGATTACAGGTTCACGGCCAGCCTCAGCTACTTAGTGAGACCCTATTTCGAAATAATGAATAAAAAATAGGGCTGGGAGTGTAGCTCGGTGGTAGAATGCCCCTGGGTTCAATCCCCAGTACCAAAAAAAAAAAAAGATTAAAAAGAGATATTAGAACAGGAATTGTATCTGGCTCCATTAGTCATAAATCCCAGAAAGACTTAGTCCAGCCAAATGGAGAAGACAGAGATGAGGGGAAATGATTTTACCATGCCATACACAAGAAGGAGGTAGACTGAGAAATGTAATTTGTGTACTGCCTGCTTCTAGTTGCACCAATAACTGCTGAGGACACTTGAGGCAAAGGGCTTTGGGTATGAATGGTAGCAAATCAAAATCTATTGGAATTATGCATGTTAGGGTTTCAAATTATAGAGAAGATGAGGTGAAAGCAATATATGAAGAAGCATACCTGGGCCCTCATTCTATCTTTTTTCCCTTTTGTGGTACTGGAGATTGAACCCAGGGGTGCTCTACCACTGAGCTACATCCCCAGCCTTTTTTTTTTTTTTTTTTTGAGACAGGGTCTTGCTAAATTGCCCAGGTTGGCCTAGAACTTGGGATCCTCCTGTCTCAGCCTCCCAAATCATTGGGATTACAGGTGTGTGCCACTGTACCCAGCTCATCCTACATTCAGATGCCAACAAATTTGTGAAGGTTTTTTTGGTGATATTTTTCAGTATCACTAAAATACTGAAAGGTTTTTTGGTGATGTTTTTCAATATCAACAATATGATTTCTTGGTGATATCAACAACACAAAAGAAAGTGTTGAATTTATATATACTGTTAGACTCACATATGTATCTATTTTGTCTATGCACATGTATATGCACACACACACACGCACACACACACACACACACACACACACACACACAAAACCATACAGGCAAACCTAAGCCTTTTGATTTTTCTCTGAATAGTAAGAAAAAACTATGACTGCAATCAAAGTATATTATAAGCTCTTATCTTTTTGCAACTTTACCTAATTTATATATGGTTGAAATGAGTCTTTGGTTTAGCTGTGCAGTTCTAAGGAGTTCACATTAAGAAAATAATTTTCGTGGATCAATGCATAATTTATATGTCTTTTAGTATTAGCACTTCCTTAAAATTCATATATAAAATCTTCCTAAACATATATCAATTATGCATATACCTTTTGAAGTCTTTCAAAAAGAAAAAGAATTCAGTCTAATGCTTCTGTTACTCTTATAGAGAAACATTTCTCACATCCAAAGTAGAAGTTTTATGAGGAAAATAAAAACTTACTTTGGATTTCCAACTGTAACGTAAAACTATGTTATGCCCCCAGCTGAGCCATAAAGTTAACTCAGAGTTCCATCCAGTTACAGGTGGACTCTCTCTTCCCTTCTGAGTTTTCCCTGGTGGGAAGGGCAAGACATGGCATTGAATGGAGGACAAGTCCTTTGCCGTCTTATGCCAAGAATAGCCACGGTTCTTCATTCACAACTTAAGATCCAGGCCTGAATTGAGGTAAGCACGTCTAGATGTCTAGAAGTCTTTACATCAGACGAGCCCATGAACTCAGGCTGGTAGATAAGCAAGTAGGATGAAGCGAGAGAGAGAGGATCCGTGTGTTGCTTTCTGTTTTTCAAGCTTTAAATCTATCATGTCCACTCCTTTACCAAACGCCACATAACACACACAATCATTCGTCTTACAGACTGAAAACATGGCATGCTGAAAGATGTACGTAATCCTCCCAAGATCATATACCTAAGGAGTAGCTGAACAGGAATCCACATGAAACTCTGTCTTGACTCCATAACTGCCCAGCACACTGGTTTTGCCGTGCGAAAGATTATCAGCTATCAGTAGATGACTACTTGTAAGTCCAGTAGCATTTTCTTCAATTGCTAGAATGGAAAATTCTTGAGATTCTCAAAAATTGAGGACTGTGCCTTGTTTATCTCTGCATCCCTCATAGAGGCTAATTCAATGCTAGTATTATAGGTATTCAAGAAATGTGGTAAAATTGGTGATGTATACACTGGAATATAATTTTTCAGCTTGCTTCAATTGAAAATGACATTTTAAAGCATTTTGTGTAAATACGATACAAATTTTAAATTGTTAATATGCTAGTGATTGTACAATAATGTAACAGAAACCATTAGCTGTTATACTCATTCACTATCCCCTAATTTATTATTTTACTAAGGAACAGATCAGCCCATGAGCCAATTGCACCCTTCAGATAGCTTTGACTTTGGTGCATCTCGGAAACTAAATTTAAAAGGAAAATTTTAAGTTGTAGATAACATGAGGGAGGAGACCTTATTATATGTCTGATCATTTAAAATCCAAACATAAGCTTAAGGAATCCATAAATGAAACACTAAAGCCAGTGGGTCTGCTAAGTGTCTTAGATCTTCACCCAAATAAAACTGAATCTAAGAATAAGGAAATGTTATATAATACTTTACTGTTTATAAAGCATTCTCCTAAGTTTCTCAAACTAAGGTACTTGTTTTCCAAGTACCTTAAACACAAGGTACTTGAAATCAAAACATAAACAGAGTGCATTGTCAAATTGTGTGACATATTTTATATGAAAGCAAATGGATCTATTATGGATTTTTAAAAAGCCAATATGATTCATTTTCAGAAATAAAAGAGGAGGCCTCAGTAAAATTGTTCTCTAATGTTTTCTTTGGGGTTTTCCCCAATTCTTCCTCTACCTTCCATGAAAGACAGTAGTGAACGCATAGGAGAACTACTACTGTATATTGTCTCCTTTTGTATTCCGGAGGGTGCCGGGATGTAGTGGTTTTCATGCCCGATTTACAGGTAAGTAAAGAGGCACTGAAATTTAACTTCCCCAGTGGTGGAGGAGAAGGGTTTTCAAGAACACTCTTATTTCCCACAAGAATCCCCTTTTCCCTGTGCAAACTCAACTATGCATAGCACATTATCAACAACCTAAATCAGATTTAAGTGTGCTCTGAAAAAAAAAATACCCATGAATATGGGTTTGCTGAGTATCAAGTGTATGAAAAGAGGGTATAATTATCTTCTCAATCTACTTTCTATTAACCAACTCTCCTAGTAAGCAACAGTCTTCCTTCTTCCTTTAAAACATAACATATTTACTTGCTATAAAGTATCATGAAAATCTACAACAGTGATTCTCCAAGAATGATCCCTGGATCCACAGCATCAACATCTAAAAGCATGTTAGCATTGCAAATTCTCTGGCCCCGCCCCAGATCCAAAGCTCTGGGGGTAGGGCACAATAACCTGTGTTTTAGCAAGTCCTCCAAGTGATTCAGACACCAACACTTGAGCACCCCTCATCTGGAATGATTCTATTTGCACATGCCTATCATTAACTCTCACCTCACTTGACTAAACAAAAAATTGGAAACCATAGACCATGCGCTATGAGTATGTGCAAGAAAAATCATACAGAATTTCCCAATAGGTGGAAAAGCCCTTATCCCTTCATAAAAAGATTGCTAGGTGGATACTATATATAATTATACATAAAAGTTTATATATAAATTATATATATATGTAATTGTTTATGTTTTCCTATCTTGAAAACACTTTTGATTAACTGTGGCCAGGACTGATCTCAAGGGCTGATCCCAAGCTGTCTCTACAGAAAAGTAGACATAGGTAATAGAGAGATAAAAGATGAAATATTATAGATGATAGATCAATAAAGTAAACTTTAAATATATATATAAAGTAAGGATATAAGCATACCTCTGCAAATCCCTTAGGATACACAGAGAGGACATTAAATGTTTTTATGTTTATGTGTGTACAACGTTGTGCTGGGGATTGAACCTAGAGACCTTCTACCTCCAAGCTATACCCCCAGCCCATTTTAATTTTTATATGGAAACAGGGTCTCACCAAGTTGCTGAGAGCCTCACAAAGTTGCTGAGGCTGGTTTCGAACCTGCGATCCTCCTGTCTCAGCCTCCCAAGTACTGGGATTACAAGCATGCACCAGCACGCCCAGCTCGACATTAACTTTTTTAATGTCTATATTTGAAATAAAGGAATATGATGTTGATAAAGAACAGTCTGTGGGGGCAGGGCCTCAGAGCACAGAGAGGCTGGGAGAGCTGCTCCATGAGGTACGGAAAGAGACAGGAGTCCCACCTGGGCAGAATATGGAGTTCATTGACTCTGACCTTTTTTTTTTTTTTTTTTT
>PVJS01015704.1:0-38511 GCA_004027185.1 Glis glis | reverse complement strand
TTTTTTTTTGTTTTTTGCAGCACCGGGGATTGAACCCAGGGGCATTCTACCTCCAGGCTACACCCCCAGCCCTATTTTTTAGTCTTTATTTTGAAACAGGGTCTCACTAAGTTGCGGTGGGCCTCACTAAGTAGCTGAGGCTGGCCGCGAACCCGGATCCTCCGGTCTCAGCCTCCCAAGTACTGGAATTACAAGCATGCACCACCATGCCCAGCTGAAATATTTTAATGACTTCCCATAACCTATGGCAAAACAAGTTCACACTCCCTTGTGCAGAATTTAAAGGTCTTCACAATTAGTATCCAAATCAGATTTCTACCCTTATCTTCTGGCAGTTTCCTTATTGCACACCATTTTCTAGCTGCATACAATTACCTAGAGACCTTGCAACATATCCTGCACCTCCAGGATTCCTTCCTGGCTGTTTCTGGCTTAAATGACTTTTCCATCATTTCCTATAGCAAACATCTACTCATCCTTGTGGATTCTGTTGAAAAGTAAGCTCAATGGAATGTATGTTCCATGAAAGCAAGGGATTTTTTTTTCTGTTTTGTTGACATTTTGAGTCCTAAAAAAGAGCCTGGCAAATAAAAGACATTCAGTAAATATTTGTTGAATTAATCAAGTGAATAAAATATTGAGTGCCTCTGAGCCGGGCGTGGTGGTGCACGCTTGTAATCCCCAGTACTTTGGGAGGCGGAGACCGGAGGATCTGGGTTCGCGGCCAGCCTCAGCTCTCTCTCTCTCTCTCCCCGTCTCTGTCTCTGTCTCTGTCTCTCTCTCTCTACTTAGTGAGGCCCTCCGCAACTTTGTGAGACCCAGTTTCAAAATAAAGTATAAAAATTAGGGCCGGGGGTGTAGCCCAGAGGTAGAACATCCCTGGGTTCAATCCCCGGTACTGCAAAAAAAAAAAAATATTGAGTGCCTCTGGAAAGCCTGGCCTTACTACACCACGCCCAACTTATTTATTCTCTCATCATCTTTATGCACTGATCTTTTGTTTTTTTTTTTTTTTTTTTTTTTGGTACTGGGGACTAATCTTAGGGGCACTCTACCTACACTCCCAGCCCTATTTTCTTTTCCATTTTGGAACAGGTTCTCACTAAGTTGCTGAGGGTCTGAGTTGCTGAGGCTGGCCTTGAACCTACAATCTTCCTGTCTCTGCCTCCCAAGTACTGGAATTATAGACATGCTTTGCCACACAGGGCTTGCACTAATCTTTTAACGCTGCATTATTGCTATCGTTCAGATCTTACGTGTCCTCCAAAGGTCCATGTGGTAAAGGCTTGGAACCTACTGTGACACTACTGGGAGATAGTGGAAACGTTAAGAGACAGGCCCAGTGGAAGGTCATGGGGCATGCCCTCAGAGGGGAGAGCGGAAACCTGCTCCTTTCTTCTTTTTTAGTGTTCTGGCCATGAGGTGAGGAGCTTGTTTTACTACACACTCCCGCCATGATACACCAACACAGGTCCAACGCAACGGAGCCAGTGGCTATAAACTGAAACTCTAAGACTGTGAGCCAAAATAAACCTTTTCTCTGTACATGTTGATTATCTCAGTTATTGATTATGGTAACAGAAGACTGACTAACACAATTGTGATTACATGTTTTGTAAATTTCTCCTAAACTGGATGGGAACTGGAGATCAAAGAGCAAATGTAACTATTTCTTTTTATCCTCTACTGTATTCAGTGTGACAGATAGGCAGTAGGCACTACATGACTGTTAGCCGGCTCAGCAAAGGGATACGATGGAGTTTGAAATCTAAATTTCTCTGCTGTCCTTACTCCTTTTTTTCCAGGAAGCAAGGCCAGGGAATGCAGAGTGCCAGAAAACAATGTGAAACCTGCTTAAAAATGGTGAGTGTGTATTAGACATATTGTATTAACTAAATAACAATTTTTCATACTGGCATGCTACAGATGACAGACAGAAGATAGAGTAGAAGCAAAATTACAAGTAATATAAGAGGAGAGGCAAGGAAGGAAGGAAAGGAGGGAGGGCCTACTGTCTTTTTAAAAATGTTACTAAATGATTATTTTTAAACTGAAATATACCAATTGACCTTATAAAATATGTTTATTTAGTAAGAATTCTATTCTAGGTATTACACTGATAGAAAATTTCCTTGATGCTTATCATTGGACATGAATGACATCATCGTTAAAAATTTACTTGAGGGAGTAAAATGAATAATCAGGCAACTTATGAATACTAAAAGCTAAAGATTTCCTTTTAAGTGCTTAACAGAATCAAATCCAGTTTCCAATTATAACAACAGCACTCAAAATACATGAGAATTCCATCTGAAATATTTGCCAAGCCTCGTGTTTCCCTGTTGAGGTTTTCCTCAAGTGTCATTCACATTCAGCTGCTCCAAATGCAAACACGCTAAATTCAATTCTCAGTCAATTTAATTAAGAGTTACACGATTTTCTTTGTCTTCTGGCTGCAACAAAATGGAACCTCTGAGGCTTCTGTGTCTTTGTGCCATTCGGAACTTGGGGCAGTAGATGAAAGCCGCCACGGATAGGCCAAGGGTCCACCACACACGGAGGTGGAAGAACTCAAGCAAGGCCAAGGTGCTCTTCCTGGACCACTTCTAGAAAGCCAGAAGCTTGTGGAAGCCCAGTGCTGACACCGCATCCACTTTTCACTTACCGGCTGGAGAAGGTAGATGAGCGATTCCTCCTGGATTATTATAATTGGCAAAGGAGTGATGTGCGTGGCTTGGAACAGGGTACTCACGGACGCCATGATCTGATCAAAACGCCCCGCCAGGCCTCCCAGCGTCACGATCACATCGACCTACGTAAGGAGGGCAAAACAGGAGCCACACAGTTAAGGATTTTAATGACTAAGGAGCCTCAAACACCTTATCAGAACTTCCTGTACTATATTTTATTTGATAAGGAATTAAGAAAACAGACATGGCTTCTGTTGTTCAGATGAAGGAATTCAGTTCAAGGTCACATAACTGGAAAGTGGCAGGGCCAGGGGTCAAGACCAAGTCTTTTGAGAACAAATTCTAAGTCTTTCCCATCTGCCTATTTACCTACAAAACTAGCTAACTTTCCCTAAACACTCCGTTTATGCACTCCGTTCTTTTCACATGGATGTCTCCTCTGATCTACAATGCAGCAGCAGAGTCAAAGAGGTTTCATTTGGTTGTTGTTCTATTTTTTTATTTCTTTAGATGGTACTGGGGATTGAACTCAGGGCCTCACACATGCTTGGCAAACACTCAGGACTAAGCTGCACCCTAGCCCAAAGCTGGTATATGGATCATGAAGAGGGAGGATGGAAGAGCTTAATTAAATATTGTATGAAAACCTTATGCACAATAAAAACCTGATAGTAATAACCATTCTATTTGGTATAAACCACAAGTCGTTTAAAAACAGAAGTATTTGGCTTTTAGGTTTTAAAATAGTACATTAAAAAAAAAAAAAAGCTTAGCATGTCGTCCATAAAGATAGCATGATTTTAAAAGAACAAAGTGTTACCCAAACACCAATAGGATGTGTTCAGTTCCTAGCGGAATGTCGAGTGGTATTAGCTCCAGAAGCCAAAAGCTGTGGCTTTTTGTTTGTTTGTTGCTGTTGCTATTGCTTCTCTTTTCTTTCTTTTTTTTTTTTTTTCCTTTGGTTCAATGGTTAGAGTGCTGGAACTTTGCACAGTGCCTAATACATAGAAGATGCTTAACAGTTTGATAAAGTCGTAAATGAAGACACTGCAAGTAAAAACGCAGCCTCAGGAAGAAATAGATTTATTGCCATATTATGGGGATATATAAATCAGAATGGGATTTATTAAAACATTAAAAGTAAATTATATAGAAGAATCAAGAAATTTGGAATGAGTTTCCTATTTCTGACTTTATCAGAGTATAAGGGAGAATGGGAATTTTTACTTTAGATAAGATGCTTCATGTGAACGCTAGGCTATTTTAAGACAGGTGAACCACACATCTATAGGACCTAATATCATCCTTATACATCTCCAAGGATTACATTTGGGACCCCAAAAGACAAGTACCCTAGGAAACATGTATTAACCTGAATAATAGGTAAAGACAGGGACATCTGTTATTCTTCAGAGGGAAGAGCTAACTGGTAGGCAATTAGACTTGCAAAAGAAATGACTTCTGTTTGGGGTGTCAAGTTAGGTAAATAGCATCTATTTGTGTTTAGGGGGTCTTATGGGTAGCCTTACTTCAGTACAGCTGGGAAAAGCGCCGAGACTACTCGTGACCCCAAGAAAATGAAAGAGAGAATTTGCTTTAAATTTGAAGAGAAATGCAACAAAAAAAAGTTGCATATGAAATATGGAGACAGTTTTAAGTCTCCAATGAGAAGAATATTGACATATTCTTATCCACATAATCCTAAATTCACATCAGAAGCCAGGCCTGATAGAAGTTTATTCACTATGCAGATTCTAGAATCTGTTTTCGCAGGTTCTCAATTTTTCATTACTACACTCTGGGCCTTGAGGGATCCCATAACCTTTAAGGCTGAAATTTAATTCCCATCTTCTACGACGGGATATCATGATGAATAAGCAATACCTGTAAATCAGTCACTGAATTTTTTCAGAAGAAAGAAGCAGCAAGATTACTTCTCATCACTACTCATTTTCCCTACAGGAAGTATTTAGCAAGATTGATTAAAAACATTAGCGGATCAATGCAAGCTGCAGGTGGGGCGGGGGAGGGGTGGGCTCAGGACCATCTCTGTAGTTCTTTAGTCTTCCCTGTGAGTGGGACATGAGATTCACAGAGAGGGGAGAAAGGCCAGATGACACCCTTGCATATTTTCATAGCTTTTACAAAGATAGAGATGTGTGTCTCCGAGACAACACCCCTGGAAAAGGGTTCTCGCACTTAAACAGGCCATATGTGGATGGTCAGTGTGCCTCTCCTATGTGAACCCGAAGCATTTACTTTCTTTTAGCATTTATTTCTAACATCACCCAGTCATGCCCAGTTATATACCCTTTGATATACCCGTGTACCTCTCCTTCCAGAAGGGGCCCATGAATCGCAGGTACTGGCACAGTTTTCGTAAGAGAACACAAGCTATTTACTGAGCTTCCCCTAAGCACTTAAAAACTCAGGAAAATGCTAACAATGAATAACTAGAGAGGCAAGAAGCTAATAATTAGGCTGAGTTAACATCATCTAATTCCTACAAAATATTTTCCTACTTGGCAAGGATTGCAGTAGTTAGTAGCTCTTGAAAAAAGTTAACCTGTCATATTAATTACCTCAGATATACACTTGATAAGTGTATAAGTATCATTTATAAGCTAATGACTAATAGGAAAATTCCTACAAATATCATTTACCATGTGCTAGGAAACACCCCAAACACTTAGGATATATCAATGAGAAAACAGAAGTTCCACCTTCGCGGGGCTGACATTTGGATGGATTATAATATACACTGATAAAAATAAAAAGGATATTAGCTAGAATGTGGAAAAGGTGGTAAATGCTAAAGGAGCAAGAGAAAGAGAAGTAAAAAATGCTGGGTGAGAGGGTACTTCGACTTTAAATGAGGGAGTGAGGGTAGGCTACATTGGAAAAGTAAGAGTATCAGCAAAGATCCAAAAGAAGTTGAGGGAGTCAGCACACATCTGGATATTCCTGGGGCAGTGGAGGGGGTGTTTCACAGAACAAACTAGCAAGGCCACGGAGAAGTTGCATGGCCCCAGACATTTTCAAAGAGCCTCAGGAGGCTAGTTGCCTGAACTGAATAAGAAATTAATAAGAATGGTAGAGAAAATCAGTAAAATGTATGTGCTAGATTTATATACTTCTCTCTTGAATTCCAAGAATGCTAACTAGTTAACATCTGCATCTGACTATCCATTAGAGATGCAAAGTTAACCTGATCTTGTCCCCTTTCAAGTTACCCACATCTATTGCTTCAGACAAAAATCCCAGGGTCATCTAGACCTCCTCTCTTTTCTCTCACACCTTTATTCTCCCAGGAAATTCTATCAGTTCTATTTTCAAATATGTATTCAGAATGTCTACTCCTAACTACCCACAACCTCATCACAAGTATGACCAAGCCACCACAATGTGACAGGGAGTATGAGCCACCTTTATCCCCTGGGATTACAACGGCCTCCAGCAACAACTTCTGCTTATACTTACTCGCAACCCATTCTTAACATCATAGTATCAAAAAGCCTCCTGTTAAAATGTAGATCACATCACAACATTCTCCTGCTCAAAATCCCCCAACAGTTTTCTAAAGATTTTTATTAGTGCAATCCCAGTACTTTGGGAGGCGGAGACCGGAGGATACGGGTTCGCAGCCAGCCTCAGCTCTCTCTCTCACGCTCTACTTAGTGAGGCCCTCCGCAACTTCGTGAGACCCGGTTTCAAAATAAAGTATAAAAAATAGGGCCGGGGGTGTAGCGCGGAGGTAGAACGCCCCTGCGTTCAATCCCTGGTACCGCAAAAAAAAAAAAAAAAAAGATTTTTATTAGTATCTCCAAAGCCCTGCAGGATGTGATATCAGTTATCCCTCTGAGCTCACCTTCTCTTTCTCTTCTCCTCTCTGGCCACACTTCTTCCGCCCCTTCTAGTTCTTGTATATGGCAGTCCCTCCTACTTCAAAGACTTTGCACTTCTTGCTCTTTCTGTCTGGAATAAGTTATCCCCAGACATTCACTAGGCTAGTTTCTTTATTTCCTTCATTGGCCATCTATCGTCTACCTAGAAGTTTCCCTCCTCCATGCCAAGAGTTCATATTCCCATTTCCTGCTTTCAATTTTCTCCCTAGCACCTCTCCTAATCCAATACCATGCGAACTATGTTAGTTACTTAGCTTGTCCTGTTATCTGTCACCCCAGTTAGATTATAAGTAACATAATTGAAGGGATTTTCTATCTCCAATACTTAGAATGGAGTATAGTACGTAACAGGTGACCAATAAACATTTGTTCAACAAATGAATGAATGAAGCAAGGGCTGAGGGACAGTGCAGGAGCATGGCCAATGGCTCCAGGTACTGGGCAAGATGAAGTGTTGCTGGAGTCAGGGTACAAGGGAGTGGAGCAGATGAGTAAAATAGAGATTATGAAAGGTTTGTAAATCTTGTTACAGGCAAGATCAGTGCATAAAATTGAGTACTTGAGGTAAAGAGGTAAACAAGAAACCAAAGGAAGTAAGTTCAAGGAAACCAGAGAGAGATGCATTGGAAGGCACATTCAGATGTACACAGAATTTACCATGGATTAAGGCAGTATTGTTGAAAAAAGCGTTGGTGACTTAGAAGTCAATTTCATCAAGACATGCTGGGAAGTGTCCCAGACCATAAGCATGAGGACACAAGATTCAGAGTTGGAGTTTTCAGGAGATAAGAAGGGAATAGAACAGTACTGTCCTAAGGATATAAAGTGGGAGCCATGTTTGGATTTTTAAATTTTCTAGTAGCTACATTTAAAGAAGAATAATGAAAGAGGTAAAATTAATCTTAGAATATATTTTATATAATGTGATATATTTAAAATATCATTTTAACATATAGTGTGTATAAAAATATCAATGAGGTGGGCATATAATCCATAGTACTTGGGAGGCTAAGACAGGAGGATCCCAGGTTTGATGCCAGCCTCAGCAACTTGGGGAGGCCTGGTTTCAAAATAAAAAATAAAATAGGACTGGGAGTGTAGCTCAGAGGTAGAATTCCCCTGGGCTCGATCCCCAGTACATACATCCATTTATACATACATTCTTTTTTACACATGTTGTCTCCCATACCCTCAATGTGTTTTATATGCCCACACATTTCCACTGGGACTAGCTACATGTGAAGGCCCAGATGGCTGGCTGGTGACTAGAGTCTTGAACAGTACAGGTCTAGAAACACACTTCCAGGGCTCATGCTAGGATAACAATGGGAGAAAAATACACCACCACCACTTTGGCTGCAGAGCATCACTGTCCCTAGGTGAGAACCCAGTTGCTGCTGGAGTTAGACCGTAAAGACATTGTGAATACAGGAGATTTTAGTGAAGATGGACAAAGAGTTTCAGGGGTCACTAAAGAGAAAGGCTTATATAGTCTAGAAAAGTTCAGAATATGCCTACCATTTGCTAAATAATTTAATTTATTCTCAGAGACTAACATGTTTCCTATTGGCTGGTGATGGATCAAGGATTAAAATGTTTCTAATTCTACAAAGTGTCATTACAATCCTATTACCTAATGGGTACAATATTTTGTATTAGTTGTTTTAACTGACAAGTAAAATTTGTATATATCTGGCATATATATTTATGTTATGATATATGTATGCACTGTGGAATGGCTAAATCAACCTATTTAACATTACCTTACATACTTTTGTGTGTGTGTGATTGAGAACACTTGAAATCTACTCTCAGTAATTTTCAAGTACATAGTATATTGTTACTAACCATAGTCACCCAAATATACAATAGATCTCCTTAACTTACTCCTCCCATCTAACTGAAAATTTGTGTACGTTGATGAACCCCTCCCCAACCTCCCCACCTTCAGCCTCTGGTACTCTGTTTCTATGAGGTCATACAGTATTTTTTTCTGTACCTGGGTTACTTCACTCAACATAATGTCCTTCAGCTTCATCCATGTATCACAAATGATGGGATTCTTTTTTTCTATTTCTTAAGGCTAATCTATTGTGTGTACATAGCCCACTCTCTTTATGCATTCATGTGTTGATGGACACACAGGTTGATTCTCTATGTTAGCTCTTGTGAATAATGCTGCAATGAACATGGGAATGTAGACACCCCTCAGACCTACTGACTTCAGATCTTTGAACGTATACTTAGTAGTGGGGTTGCAAGATCATACGCTAGTTCCATGTTTAAGTTTTTTCAAGACGTTCTATACTTTGTTCCAAAATGGATATACTAATTCACATTCCTATCAATATACAAAAGTATCCATTTTTGCACATCCTTCCTAACATTTGTTATCTTTCTTACTTTTGATAATAACCACTCTGACAGGTGTAAGGTAATATCTCATTATGGTTTAAATTTACATTTTCTTGATATAATTAGTGATACTAGAATGTTTTCAATAGTATATTTGTGATCACACACATACAGTTACCAGCACGTACCTATTATACTATATTATTTAACAGAGAAAATGTGAAAAATCTAAAGATTTCTGACTGATTTCCATACATATATTCCATCCTCAAGTGAGGATATTTTGCAGGCCTTTTTTTGTTAGAAGGAATGAGGTGGGAATAAGGGTTTTTCATATACTATAACATTTGGCTAAAATAATCTTGAAATCCCAAATTAATGCACTGGAGATCTAACTATAGTACTGCATACTAGCTATGTCACCTACATGTAAGTTACATGACCTCCTTGAGCCGTAGGTGGTTCATCCTTGAACATAAGAGATGGATGATATTCAGTAACATTTTTCAAGATTCTTTTAATTTCTTCTGCTCCATGTAAGGTTCTCTGGTTTCAACCAGAGAGCGAAATAATAATTGTACCTACTTTGTTTAGAAAATAAGTATAAAACTTGGTTGTGAATTATCTGCCTTAATAGAATCATGACAAGACTAGTTGAGGGATATATAACACCAAAACAAGAAGCAATTTCATTTTTCTATTATAGCGGTAAAAACCTTCCAGGAATCAAATGACAAGTTTTTCGTTATTTGACCTCAAAACGACTTATTAGATACAGCATGCATGGAGTCTACAGTAGGGACAGTGCTGTCAGCATACTTTAATTACATTTACTTTCCATAAATTGAATTCTGGGGATGCATAAATGGACAATTTCTATGTGGCTCTCCCTGATAGATGGGGTGATCATACAATTTAATGTACAAAATGAGACACTTGTGGAAGTAAAAGTGGGCATTATAAATAATTACACCAAGAAAACAGGCATAAACCAGGACTATGCCGTGCAAACGAAGACATATGTCTTTCCTACTGTTGGAGAGTTACAATTAACATTAGCATAGCCAACTTAACACAATTAAATACTAGGGTCTAAAAAATGTAGACATGCTTAACGAGCTTCCTTGATCTTCAAACATCTGTACTGTGCTATGCTGAGGCTTCGATAAAATGACAACTTTGTTCCAATTATAGCTGATGCTCTGTCCGAAGATGGAAGTCCCAATGCACGTTAGGGAGGGAAGAGTCAGACCAGATGGAGCAAAGACAGATACACTGATGAGAAACCAGCAACATCCAATTATTATATGAAAACAAAAGTGAAGCATTAAATGAAAACAAAAAAACATGTAATTTTTTAAATGTAAAGATCAAGCAAACAAACAGATACACACAGCAATAATGAAACATGTCTTAGTAAACCAATAAAATAATCCTAGTGATGGATGTGAAATACACCGAGAAACCAGAGAAACAGGACCACAGAGTCTATGGTATCAGGATATGAGGCTCTGAGGAACACAGGGTGTAGGCAGCCCTTGGAAACAACACTTGAGGGATCCCCTTTCCATTTCAACCAGACCACGCTCTATGGCAAGGCACAGTGTAATGTAAGCCTGTTTGGGTGAGGAATAAATAATAACTCTTCTAATGGCAAGATAACGAGGCTGCCATTCATGAATGAGAAGCCCAAGAAAACTCATGGATTTTCCTCAAACAATTCTTATTCTGTCCCCCCTCCCACAGCCTCAATTCATGCACCAGCAGTTGCACCTGCTGGCCTTCCGCCTGTCCTTCTTCCCTATACCGCTGTCTCTATAATAACCTCACAACCTTCTACTTGGTAATGAGAGTAAGCTTTCTGGTATCTCAAATCTGTTCTTGTCAAAGTTCTGCTTAAAATTAAGTATTGGATATCCAGGATCTACAAGATAAAGTTCAATCTCCAATGCTATCCCATAAATCACATCCTTGTCACTTTTACATTCTAGGGATATTTTAGTTTTCAGAAAACACCCCAAGACGACTTTCCCCTCCTTCCACGATAAAGGGTGTGGTTAGTATATTTCCAAAGGATGCCTATGTCTACCATCTACCGCCTGAAACAGTAAACTTCTTTGGACAGACTGTTTTCATACTACTTTGTCAAACTATAAGCACATTGTCACTAAGAAATGTCATAAGCACATCTTATCTCAGGATGCTATAACATAACAAATTACCATAGGAGACCGGGAAGTCTGAGATCAAGGTGCCAGCACATTCCTTCCTGGAGAGGACCCTCCTCCTGGTTTATAGATCTACTCATTGTATCTGCACAGGACCCAGAGCAGAGAGAGGAAGCAAGGCTTTGCCATTTCATAAGGGCTGATCCCATTCACACAGGCGTCCAACAGTCTGGATAAGTGTCTCCCACAGGTCCACATGTTAATGGTTCGCTCCACGGCTCGCAGCACTATTGGGAGGAGGTGGAAAGTTTAAGAGGTGGAGCCTTGTGGGAGGCCTTTTAGGCACTGGGGGCATGCCCTTGAAGAGGATTGTGGCCCCCTGTTTCTTCCTCTCTCTTTTGTTTCCCAGCCGTAAGGGGGATGGCTTTGCTCCACCACCTGCTCCCACCATGATGAGCCCCCTGACCCAAAGCAACAGGGCCAACCAGGCATACACTAAAACTGCTAGAAGTGTGAGCCAAAATAACCCTTTTCTCTTTATAAGTTGATCACCTTAGGCATTTGTTATAGTGACACAGAACTAACACAAGGCTCTGCGCTCATGACCTGATGACTTCCCAAGGGACCTGCTTCTTAATAAAATCACACTAGAAGTCAAGATTTTAACATAAGAATTTTGTGGGAGACCTAACCAATCAGTCCATAGCACCTGTTGATACAAAACTTTATTTTAACAGACTATTTTAAAGAAAAGTTCCTAAAAAGTGTGGGAGGCATGTTTACACCTGAAACAGGGGCAATACATACCAGCTTGTTTGCATTTGAAAAACTATAGACAGACGCAATGATAAAGATCTATGCTAAAACCCCTGTCTGCTATAAACCAAAACTGGTGAATGTTATAGCACTAAAGCCCAGGCAATGTAACCCTCATCACCACTCTAGTGTTGCTGTCCCTGCACCTCTCTGGAGAGCTCAGCTGAGGGGCCTCCAGCCTCACTGTACAGAACAGAAGAAGGAAGTCTTGCCGGCAGGTCTCTGACACATTGGATAGGGGACAGCAGTAAACAAGGCCAGGGGAGACTGGCTGGTCCTTAATAAAGTGTTGCGTGTATGTGTATGTGTGTGTATGGGGGGGGTCCCCTCCATGCTAATTCATTCTCTGCTAGCCTGTTAAAGGAAATAAATGTCAATATGACTCCTACTCAGTGTGTATGTGTGATTACGACTTTCTCTCACTATGACCTTCTCCTAAACATCCCAAACCTAAGGGCTTTACCTTTAACTTTGAATACTCAGAATAAACACTGGCCTCATTGTGGTTATGTCCTCAGGACTCAGCCGAGTCGCTGCCTCCACTCAGAGGGTCTCTGCATGCTCTAGTACAGAAAGGTCTCGTTTCAGTGGGCTTCTTACCCATCACAGACTTGCACTGCAGCACAACAGAACAACAGGGCATCTACCCCAAGAGGGACCCATTCAATTAGAATTTCTCAATCTACTTAGCAGAGGGGCTGCCCATGCATAACAGAAGTTTGTGAGCTGAACAGTTGGTTTGAGGTTAAAATTCCAGCAAGAAAGAGACAGAGAAAAAGACAAGAGAGAGAGAGAGAGAGAGAGAGAGAGAGAGAGAAAGAGAAAGAGAGAGAAGAGGAAGAGAGAGAAAGAGAGAGAGAAAATTATCACCAAATATATACTTTAAGGCTAATTTTTGAGGTCCCTCTTCATTCCTTTCTCAAAGTCCTGATGGAGAAAATGACTCCGGCATTATTTTTCAAAGAACATTGTAATTGGTTCCTTTATGACTGTCATTAGAATTTCCATCCTTCAGTTCAGCTTGAAAACAACTATTACATGATTTTCCTAAATTATCTTGTGATAGTCTGTTCCAAATTGTTTAGTGGATTACCATTACCTGTGGATCAAAATTCACATTCCTTATCTAGAGATGAAAGATTCTCCATACGCTGACCCCAGGCAGCTTAACTCACTGCTGTGACCACTCCTCCCCCCTAGAATTCTTTCTGCACATCCTGCTCAGCCATGAGCATTTCCACTTAGCTCTTAGATCACCACCAAACACACAGGAAAGCACACTAATTTCAGGCATGCCAATAGTAAAGGCATATAGGGTAATGACTGAATTAACTCCCAGAAAAATGAAAAAAAAATTTTTTTTTTTTGGTGCTGGGGGGTTGAACCCAGGGGCATTCTACCTCTGAGCTATACCCCCAGCCCTATTTTACTTCTTATTTTGAAACAGGGTCTCACTAAGTTGCAGAGGGCCTCACTAAGTAGCTGAGGCTAGCCACAAACCTGCAATCCTCCTGTCTCAGCCTCCCAAGTACTGGGATTACAAGCGTGCGCCACCACGCCCGGCTATGAAATGTTTTTTTTTTTTTTAGCTGACTCCGAAGAAGGCTTTGAATCTTTTAGTTAAACATGTCAAAGCTGGTTGTAGACATAATTCCATCTCTCCCTGCAAAGGTGTCCTCAGTACTAATATGAACCTGACTATAGGTTGTCCAGAGAAATGAGATCCCTGGATATGGGACATTTTCCCACATAATCCCCCCCAAAAAAACCCCACAGTGTAATGTATATAAAAATATAAGCTGTGCTATTTTTTCTTCCCCATGTAAACACACTACGGGATAGCAGGAACACATTTGCATGTATTTACATTTCTCTATATCAGAAAGTAAGCAGCAAGGAGACTTGAAGGGAATAAATAATACCCAGCCTCATCAGCTTCTTTTACATGATCCTATTCAGCTTATCTCTGATGAAAGTTAAATTATTTAAGGAGAAAAGTGAGGAATATATTCATGAGTACAATTACCTAAAATCTAGGTCTGTGTAAATAAATAGCATGGATATTATAAGACCGACTGGAGGTAATTAGAGTCTCCAACCCTTGCACTGTCAGGATATGAAGGTATTTCTAGGGAGAAGGAATTCCAAGGTATTCCTCTGTAAATTCTTTTAATTTATGGAGGTTATGAGAAATGGAAAGATAGCTATCTGTGGTTTAGAATGTTGATAATTCCTGTCTTGCATCTTTAACATGGTAGGTATTTAGTGGAAAATGACAGTATGCCAAGTGTGGTGGCCCATGCTTGTAATACCAGTACTTGGAAGGCTGAAACAGGAAGATTACAGGTTCGAGGCCAGCCTTGGCAACTTAGCAAGACCCTCAGCAACTTAGTGAAAGCCTGTTTCAAAATTTAAAATAATAATAATGATAAAAAGGGCTGGGGGTGTATGTAGCTCAGGGGCAGAATTTCCTTGGGTTCAATCTACAGTACCCTCCACAAAAATAAAAAGTATGATTTATATCATATTCAGAAACAACTACTTAAAAGTAGACTTTGAAAGGATACTACCGTTGGATTATATAAATGGTGCCCACAGAAGCTTAATTATTGTTTGGTAGACAAATGAAAAAAATTAAAACATCCATTCTTAAAGTTCTACTCAAAAAGCCAGATATTTTTCACTCTGCCTAAAAATTTTCTAATGTACATGCTGCCCTGGTAAAGCTGCGTCTTTGAAAGGGCACCGAGAGTCATTTCTTTCCCTTTCTGTGGAGACTGGGTGACGGAGGTCCCAGGAGATAGACCCTGTGTCTTCTGTCCAACCCACTTTGGAAATTTACTGACTCCAGTAAAAAGATGCTGTGATCCCAGAAGATTCATATTTCTACACTCAAGATTATGTTTTAATAGCAATTATCCTATCTTGCTCCATGATGATTAATTTTACCCAACCATATTTTTTTTTGCTTTGCTTCAGTCATAAAATGATTCATTGTTGCATATTCTTGTCTGAAGTGATACACGAAACACTTGGTTTCCATGTCTGGATGAATTCAATTTGGTTATTTGGAGTATTTTTGGTGTATTATTTTCTCAAAGTTTACTGGTAGAAAACTCGCCTCGGTTTTTATTGTCCAGTGTGTAGTAGGTAGCTATCAGACTTGCTATAGTGCAATCATTAGATTTTGCAATCGGTGCAATATAAATAGTTTATGTTAATTATCCCCTTTCCACCTTCTGGGAGAATGGAGAGCATTTTGATTGCAAATTTTGCACTTGGTCATTAACGCTTTGGTTTCTAGGTCTGCATTTGACCATTAAAAATGCAGACCTAGAAGCGTTACTGTAGTGATATTAATTACTTAAAAGTTATTTCTTGCAGTGTAGTTTGTGTCAACTAATATACAAAATAGCTGATTACCTTATCATCCTCAAGTTTATCTTAAACATTATTCATAATACTATTTTGCTAAATGCATTCCATACCTATGAATATAGCCATCAATCTATAATCTGGGATAAAATATTTATTCAATAATAATCTCTAAAATAATTTATTATATGGATGTTTTAAAAAAATCAGAATCCTTAGGGTCAATTGTGTAGGCATCTAAAATCTCTAGTACAAATGGATGAGGAAATAGAATGTAATCATTGAGTGGGAATGGTGTTGCCACCTGTAATCCAACCACTCTGGAGACTGAGGCAGGAGGATGGCAAGTTCAAGGCCAGCCTGGGCACCTTAGTGATACCCAGTCTCAAAATAAATAAAAAGGGCTGGGGAAATAGTCCACTGGCAATGTACCCCTGGGTTTGATCTTCATTAACCCCTCCACCCACACACACATCATCAGTGAAATCTGAATTCAGATATTCCCAATCCCTAATTATTTTATTTCTACTCCATATATCTGGATTTTAGTATGCCACTTTCTCTCATGAAACAGCACGTTCACTCTGGAATGGTCAATAGCTACTAGGAAAGCAGAGGGTCACGGAAGCAGAGAAACATTTTCTACTTTCAGCTCCTAAGAGAGAAGGGTAGAAAGTGAGTACAATAGTATTCCGTCTCCTCCTTTAAACTAAAAGAAACTTTCTATGATTCTGAGGCTTACCACCTCACATAAAGAAAAATGCATTTATATAGATACCTGATAGATAGATCTCCTGAATAACCAAGTAATCACTACTGAAAACATATTGATCTGATATGTTTATCTCTGGGAAAAATAATATCCCAGATACTTTAATAATAAAAAATGAATTTTTTTAGTCATGACTTAACTATAAGCAAATCATTTCTTAAAAATATAGATGTTATTATCAATTGTAATTATGGATGTAGGTACTACCTCATATAACATGTCTTGCTAAGGGAAACACAGAATAAGGAGACATTTTAGAATCTACTAAGCAATTTCAGGATACTGTATGACATGTGCATTATTCTAACAGAAGTCCTTAAGATATGGTTTCTTTCTTCATCTGCAGTTTCTCCATCTTCACAATGCTATAACTCAAACTAAAATTCTCCTTTCCACATGAGGTCAGTATGTCTTCTGCAGAGGAGGCACACACCAATCAAATCTGTAACTCTCTACATTAATAGGAAATTTTGTCTGGCAAGTTAGTCATCAAGCTGAGATTCCTGGTAAGCAGATAAAATTAACCCTTGTCCTGGAGCCTATAAAAGCATGCCTCTCCTCTGGCAGGGATAGATTAGGTTGCTACAGCCTCTAAAGTAGTAAGCTTTTTATATCCATAGCAACATCTCCCAAGTCACTTCAAAGCACTGGGTTTATCTATTTTCTCTTGTTGCACGGCACTATAAAAAAGATTGCTGGTCTCTAAGAAGGAAAAGAAACAGAGATGTGAATTCCTCTTTTGAAGCCTTCTCCAAAATGATCTAGGAAACAATCTGCTAGCGCTCGGTGCCCAGAAATCTTTTTCTTCTCCTTGTTTGCTCGTCTGATTCTTAGCCTGCTCAGCATTTGTTCCAAAACCTGACCATGTAAGTAGTTTCTCTGGCATCTGACAAAGAGAACAATGTTAGTTATGAACTAAAAAGCAAGGAGTGGTGTGTGTAGACATATTCATGCATAGCTGAACGTGTGTCTGTGTGTGTGTGTATGTGTGGTGTGTGTGTGGGAGTGTATGTGTGTGCATGCTGCATGTGTGTAATGCTACTTTCTAGCATTCGATAGCTTGCAACATTCCTTTGAGGTAGACAGGTGCAGCAAAAAAAAAAAAAAGTGGTGAAACGTCATAAAAGTCTTACAAGGCCTCAGCCATTGAGCTAATGTTAGAATTACACAGGACTGCTTTCGTTATTTCTTCAATAAAGTTTGCAAGATTTATTACTGTCAAGTTCACAATGGTTTATGAGACAATCTCTATGTATTCTCATCTTTTAGCTTTCAGCATGTGCAAGTAACTTAGAACTTGGGAAAAGGAAGTAGGTCCCAAAAGTTATAACATACATGTTAAGGAAAGGAAAAGAAGGTACTATATGAACTCTACAATTTTTAATTATATGAAACATGCACCCTGCCAAAGTTATATATAAGCAAATAATCATAAATAACCATGTAATCATGGATATATAATCATAGTGTATATATATATATATATATATATATATACTATGATATTTAGCCAAATATAAACTCATATCATATATGATATATAGCCAAATATAAACTCATATCAGAGTGGAAATATTAGTAGTTATCTCCAAGTCCTGCCAAAATAAGAATATTTTAATTATAATGGGACAAGATCCGAGGCAATGTGTGAATAAGCTGTAAATTAAAGTGGGTGATATTTACTAACATTTGATAAAAAATCATTTGCTAAAACAGGATCAGAAAGGTGGGGCGAGGGGGTGCTGCATAAACAGGTGGTCACATAAGGCCTCATCAGTGTGAGCTGCAATTTCATTAGAAAAAAAATGTACATGGCTCCATTTTCTCAAATGAAAAGCTAAAGGGTGAAATAGAGAAGTGTTATATATAAACAGTTGCTGAGTAATCTGTCAAAAAGAAAAGTTGGATCTATTCTGAAGAGGCAAGTTACAGCATTTACTATGGTCTGAATGGTTCCATGGCTACCTGCATATCTGTCTCTGCTATTAGACCAGAGGCTAATTGAGGTCATGGACACAGGCAGGTAATCGCAGCACACTGGCAAAAACAGAAAAGGCCCTACGGAGAAGGTTGTTGAACTGACTGGAAGAAGATCCCTCGCTGGGATCTCCACAGCAGGTCTACGGGAGGCAGTGTGTCCCTGGATCTCTAAGCAATCTCTCGTCTAATGTGGAGTTACACAGAAGGCATGTGATGTCTGTTCTGGGATTAGAGAAGGTAGGTGGGCACATCTACCCTGCTCCCTGCCCTCGGGGGCAACGTGCAAGAAATAGCCCAGTTATGCAACGCACTTGTCTGTTGGGTGCCAGTATTAAATCTAGAGATAGCTTTTCAATGGTTTCCAGGGAATAGGGCAAGTTTCAGATCTCCCCTTACATATATGAAGCGTTCTCTTATAGTTCATGCCTTTGAGATTAAGATAATTCTTGTACAATTAGAATGTGCCCAAAAGAAACACTGCTACAGTGAGATTCTATGAATCTGGTCAATAAACTGTAACTAACTAGGTTAAGAAATAGCTAAAAAACATACCTTCATTCCATTTCATGATATTCCGTGAAACCTATTACTCCAAGGGTCACAAGAGCTAAGGGGAACCATCGTACGATTGTTACTATCACCACTCCTACTGTCAGAATAAAAAAAATGACTTCGAATGGTCACGCACTGATGCAAGTGTTTCACCTCACATCTCTGTTATTGGTAGATTTGTACTCTTACTTCGTAGGTGAGAAAACAGAGTATTTAAAAACTTTAATAGCTTTCTACCATAGGGAGCTAGAAAGAGCACCAGGCCTCTCCCAAGCACTTGAACATCTAACCACTAATTACAACACTTTACAGGTTAATATTTCAGGAATTCTTAAGGTAGGATTATTACTTATAATAATAGCTGTATTCATTATCACGAGTGGTAGAGATGTGGAGGATACTAGAATATCTGGCTACTTGTGGCAGGAGAACCAGTATGACATAGTGACTGCCACAGGAAGAGTCACAGAGTTCCACATGCCAGCTAAGGTTTGCCAAGACGTCCTCTGGAATTTGTACTGAAGCTACTGGAAATGCATGTATTCACTGAACAGATATTTACTGAATAAGTAACAATGGGAGACACTCAAAGGATTGAAAGCAGTTACATACTTAAGATAGCACATGGATTTTATAAAAGGATGGAATGAAGGGAGCAAATAGAAGCTAATAAAATAACCCGAGTAAGAAATGATACATGTTTCAACTAATGTAGTAACAAAAGGACTGCAAAGAATTAAGCGGGTGGGGAAGGGAGGTCTGTGGAATTTTGAGGTGCTGTGATCAACCGTTGGGGGGATGGTAGAGTAAAGCACAAGGTTGCTCTCAGGTTCTGACCGGGGGGATGGATGGTAGTGCCATTGGGAGAGATAGGAAATGTGGAAAAAGAAAATGAGATTTTTTTGTGAGGAAAACGATGAATTTTGTCTTAGACACTGAAATGAAGTTCTTCTGGTTTTCCAGTTAGCGGGTAGAAATATGGCTTTGGAGTTTAGGATTAGGGAGATAAATTAATCAGTCAATGCACTGAAGTGGTAACAGAAGCTGAGGATAACACGATAAAGAGCAGGAAGCAGGTATGACAGGATGTCAGCACAGGAAGACCTGGGGAGAAAAGGAAGGTGGTAATGGGACCCCACAGGGAGGAATAGTTTAGCAGGGCCAGAGGAGAACACAGGGAGGAACACAGTTAGTCCTTCTAGGGCCCATCCCAATAAAAACTATGGCGTGCCAGTTCTACCTTTGATTGAGTCCTACTGTATTTTGAAATTTATCCCTTAGGGAAATGGGAAGGTTAAGAGGACATGGACTGTCCTTTCAGTTTAAGTGCCATCGAATCTCTAGCTATGATTTCCTAAAAGACACAGTATTCATGTAAAACAGTTGCCTAAACATGATGCAGAGATTCACAACTTGAAACTTTCTGCGGCTACCTTTTAAAGGTGGGAGAGTCGATGAAAGGCATCGCTGAGGTGCCTCACTGCTAAGAAGTGCTTGACTTCAATCTACTGCGAGTAAATTAATCTACTGTGAGTAAATTTAAATTACTGAGAGTCATGGTCACAAAAAGATTATACTTGCTCTACGGTAACACCACATTTGAAACAGTAAATATTTTTTTCCAAGTAAACATTTTATTCTAGAGTAATTTTAGATTTACTAAAAAGTTGCAAATTAGCACAAAGTGTAACCCTCACCCCGGCTTCCCCCAATGTAAACATTTTGTGTAACCATGGTACATCTGTCCGTCACAACTAGGACTGACATTGGTCATCACTAATAACTAAACTCTAGAATTCATCCATGCTTCAGGATGCCACACTGAAGTTAATTGTCATGTCTCCTTCTTCTCCCCTGATCTGTGGTAATTCCTCAATCTTTACTTTTGTTTCTTATAGCCTTGAAAACATTGGTCAGGTATTTTATGGAATATCTTTCAACTTGCGGTTCTCTGAACTTTTAAGATTAAATTGGAATTATGGGTTTTAGAATGAACTCTACAAGTGCCCTCCTCATTCTATATCTACATGGGGAGGTATAGGCTATCAACATGAATGACCGCTAATGATGTTAATTTTGGTCACTTGATTCAGGTGGTATGTTCTAGGTTTCTCTACTGTCTGGTCAAAGGTCATGGTTCAGCAGAACAGGCTGTGCAGAGACACCAGTGTGCCTTAGAAGACAATTCTCAGATACTGTCATGGTTCTTCCTGTAACCTATGAGTCAATCATTCTTATATGACAAGTGATTAGTCTAATCAGGTACAATTAGTCTTAGATTTGATTTCCAAATGTGGAGCAATAGACAGATTTAATATAAAACAAAGTCATTAAACCATTATGAAAAATGTACAGCAAAATCCAATCCTGATGATCAATGGCTATAACTGGTCTAAAACTCATAATATTTGCTGATGTATAAAGATCATGTATCTACCTGAGAAATGCCACGCAGTAATTAAGCAGAAAGACAATGTACAATTCCTTAACAAAGTCTTCATGGTCAACAGTCAAGAACTATAATTCAGACATGATTAAGTAACACAGAAACTATCCTAATATATATAAATCACTATTCAGTATTTACTCAGGCTATTAAAATAAAAACAACTTTAAGTATATATGTAATAAATCTGTTATATAATACACATACACACACACACACACACACACAAACACATACTGGGTGTTTTTTTTTTGGTGGCAGTACTGAGGATTGAACCCAGGGGCACTCTACCTCTGAGCTACACTCCAAAACCTATTTTATTTTTTATTTTGAAACAGGGTTTCACTTAGTTACTGCACACTGGCCTCAAACCTGTGATTCTCCTGTCTCAACCTCCCAAGTACTAGGATTACAAGCTGCACCACTGTTCCCAGCTATCTGTATTCTTTATATAATATTTAATTTGTTTTTATTTATTATTATTATTACTATTATTATTATGTGTGTGTACTGGGGAATGAAACCAGGGGCATTCTACTTCCAAGTTAGACCCCCAGCCCTTTTCTTTTCTTTTCTTTTTTGAAACATGGTCTCTCTAAATTGTTGAGGCTCTCCTCAAACTTGTATCCTACTGTCTCAGCCTCCCTAGTACTGGGATTACAGGTGTGGGCCATTATACCCAGCCTATAGTATTAATATGTAGTCATTAATATTCATGTGCATATAAATAAAATTTAGGCACTTGTCTCGTTCATAGTATCTATTCAGTATTCTGCATCATGTGATTAGAAAACTGCTTAAAAATCAATATACTAGCCGGGCGTGGTGGCGCACGCTTGTAATCCCAGTACTTTGGGAGGTGGAGACCGGAGGATCCGGGTTCGCGGCCAGCCTCAGCTCGCTGTCTCTCTCTCTCCTTAGTGAGGCCCTCCGCAACTTTGTGAGACCCAGTTTCAAAATAAAGTATAAAAAATAGGGCTGGGGGTGTAGCGTGGAGGTAGAATGCCCCTGCGTTCAATCCCCGGTACCGCAAAAAAAAAAAAAAAAATGAATATACTGTCGGGGGCTAAAATGGATTGGAGTTTTGTCAAATAAAACTTGTATAGGTTTAAATCTCTAAAACATGTAGATGGAAATTAATGGCAACTTTTCTGCCCAAATTTTGTCTAACAAAGTCTATGAAGATTCAGTTATATCAGGCAGCATCCTGATAATGTGTTATTTGTGACTCGGTTATAGATAAACAATGAGGCAACATGAAAGCAAACATTATAAAGTCACAGGTATCAGGGAATTCTTTTGCAGAAATAGTTGAGGGCAATTAAGTTTAAGATAGGTAAATAAATAAGGGTAATTTAGAGGAATTTTTCTTTAATTGCATGTTCTAGATTGTAAACTCCTTTAGCATAAGGACAGGCCCCAATCCAAATTCTATAAAGCTCTAATATGTTACACAGCATAGTTCCTTAACATACTGAAGACTACTCAACACTTCATTTATTTACACTATGATTAAGATTGTTTTATAGTAAGAACTCTTATCTTTCATTACAAATTCATATCTGTCTCTTAATAAGTGAAAAACCAGAAATATATAATAATCTGATAGGATTTAATGGGGAAGTATAAAAAGGGTTATATGATACTGTTTAAAACTATGTATTTTTGAAATAAATTTTTAAGTCTCTATATCTCACATTGAGGTAGGAGTACATATAGAGGGGAGTCTTACATTATTTTCAAATCTTGCTTTGTTCTTGCTATTATATCAAATCAAATACAATGCTGTATTCTAGGTTTAATGTAACATCAGATGAAAGTCCCAGAAACTCTTTTAGATTGAATGTATAGTAGCCCCCCTTTCTCTCAGAAGATATATTCCAAGACTCCTAGTGGACGCCTGAAATTGAGGGTAGTACCAAACATTATGTGTACAATGCTTTTATTATACATATATATTTATAATAAACTTGAATTTATAAATTAGGCACAGTAAGAGATTAACAATGATAGCCAATAATAAAATAGAATGATTATGATAATATATTGAAATATATTTACGTGAATGTAATCTCCCCTCTATCTCACAATATCTCATTGTAATGAACTAACCCTCTTTCTTCTTGTGATGATATAAAATCACCCAATGTCTATATAATGAGAAGACATGAGGTGAAAGGTGTGGACATTGTGACAACCTTAGGCTACTACATAGAGGTTACCTGAACACAAGCTGTGTAGGACTGTGTTAGTTGATCTGAAGTCAGAGACACCAACTAAGTGACTATTGGGAGGGTAGCATATACAACACGGATACACTGGACAAAGGGATAATTCATATTCCAAGAAAAATAGAGAGGGATGGTGCAAGACTTCAACATTCTACTCAAAATGGTGCAAAGCTTAAAACTCATGAACTGTTTATTTCTGGAATTTTCTGTTCAATATTTTTGGACTGTGGTTGACCATAAGTTACAGAGACTGCAGAAAATTAAACCACAGATAAAGGAAATGACTATAACCACTTTTTTCAGTCTGAATGAGAACTATCTTGGAAAGATTTAATTGTAAGTAATATAGCCTTTACTTTATCTAACCATGCTTTTTAAAACAGCAAATGAATCCCCATATTCTCTATCAAAAAACTCTTGAAACTATCTGCCATCAGCTTATTGAAGTTGAAGGAGTTAAAAATACACCATCCCCAAATATGCCACACTAGCACATTAAGTGTTTAAGTACAAGACACTTAAAATACAACAGGTACAGAAAGACCACTGTGACCTTCATGCAGTTTCTTAAAAGCAGGAGCTAAAACACCCATGTGAAAGAGGTCAGATCCTTATGCTCAAGGATGAGAAGTCAAGACCAAAAGAATTCTGTGCAGAGCTGGTTAAAATAACACTTATCTTCTAAACCTCCCTACATAATTTAGTTGCTTCTTCATCATTTAATATTCTTTGAACAATCAAATATAAAAGTAAGTGACTCTAAGTGCTTCTTTGGGGCTTCATTTCTTTATCATGGCTCTGACACCATGGAAAATTTGTATGTACTGGAGTTGTTTGCTTTCCTCCTATTGATCTTATGCCGGTTTAATGCTCAGGCCGTGCAGGACCCCAAGAGGATGGATGTAGAGTTCTGCTGCCCTTACAAAGTGCCATCCATCCTCTCTGCGCACTGTGACACTTCTTGAAACACTCTTCCCCTTTGCCATCTGACTCCCATCTGTTTATTACATCTCAGCTTCTTTAAAAAAGCCCTCTCCTAACTGTGTTATGTGCAGCTCGCCTGTGAGTTTCCACAGAACATAAATACACCAATATTCAGAGCGCCTCTGATAGGCCAAGCACTGCTGTACAGTCAGGCTGGGAAGAAAGACTTCAAGCAAACAACTAGAAATAATTAACAAAAAAGTGGCCAGAGTGCTCTAAAGGAGAAGTAAAGGGGGATATGGAGGTTGAGAGTGGTAGATCCTAACCAAGAGTGACAGAGAAGAAAAGTCAGGTAAATTGCCATGTCTGGAGAAGGCAAAGAGAAGGAAACACAGGATTCAAGGCAGAGGGGCAAACAGGGGTTAAAGCACCATGTGGCAAGGGGGGGGGTAAGGAATACAGAATATTTCAGGAACAAGGAGAAAGACTGCTGTAGGCCACAGTTGGAGAATGCAATGGGCCAAAAGTATGTCAGGGCCCTGTGGCTGCCATGGTGGGCACCACTGTATTTCTCCCCAAGCAAGAGCTTACTGTCAGGCAGTGTGGAAGGCACTGAGCTGCCCTCACACAGCTGCAAACCCCCAGGATGCAGCACATCGTGCCACCAAGTCCATGTTCTCCCTCGACAACCTGTGGCCTCGTCCACATCCTCCTGAGCAGCTCTGGTCTATACATAAGCACAGCTACCTGTGCCCAATGCAAGTCCTCTAACAGCTGCGGATAGGCCATGTCTTGGTCAGACTTTTTGGGCAGATCATACTCTCTTTCCCCTGTCTGAGGCTCTCTCTGGACTTGTCGTATTGAGTTTGAGATGTCATTATTCTTTTGAGGCTCAATGACTAAACATTGTATTATACACCCTATCAATTAGAGACAACAAATGAGACTCACGTAATTGCATTCCTAGCTTTTAATAATTTAAAAGTAGAAGGGCAAGGAAAATCGAAAAACAGTTGTGAAGATTTATAATTTTTTTCTAAGAATGTTAAGATCAGCTCTATCTGGATAAAGTAGATAACTCTCAATTGGCTGTTTTCTGCTTTTATTAAACAAATATTTAATTGTGGCAATTTATTGCTGGACAGAGTGTAATCCATTTGGTATATTCAGCAAAGGCAGCACAGAGAGGAGAAATGTTCACTCAATTACTTTTGTTGAGTTTGCACATTGAGCTACTTGCCAATTATATGGTTAACAAGGTTTTTCTTTAAAGGGGAAAAAGAATTTACTACCTCAACTTAGAAAATATATGCTATAGTAAATCTCTGATGAGCATTATTGCCAGGGAGTAAACTTTTATTAGCGTTGCCTCTGCAAGAGCGACCCCATCCTGCCAGATGTGCATGAGCCGTGGAGTCTGAACACGTGGGCCATGAGGATAGATCCTGCTCCTGGCTTTGGTGTAAAATGATCGGGATGCTCATCCTCCTGTGCCAAACCCAGAAGGGGCTTCATAGAGAGAAGTTGGGTAATGGTGGGAAGGGATTCCACACACCCCACGCCTTAACCCCCCAATGTGAAGTTAAAGTTTGCTGCGGTGGCAAGTGGAGACAGTCAGGGAACCAGTCTGAAGATAAAGCCTATACGGCAGGACTAAGACAAATCAAAGGAACAGAGCCTGCGATCTGACTGAGCTGTGCTTCAAGGCTGCCCGACTCACGCAGCGGCGGAGGCTGGGTTGAAATGCATTTCCTGTTAGGTGCTAGGAAAAGCATTCGAATACCCAAGGGTTTTTTCCTAGATTTCAAGTTTTAAAATTACATAATGGGTCGTGTATCTCAGCTTATTACCCCTGCCAGAAAAAAGACAAGTCAAAGATTATCATTTAATGTTTCAAGTGTAATTTTATAGATCTTCATTTAAGAAAGACTTAAATACTATTCAATATCATGTTAACAAGTATCAAAAACTAGAGCACACTGTAAGCTTGTGTACTAACTTATTAATGTGGTTAAATACTTGAATGATAGGTAGAAATTATTATTGAATACCCTTAAAGAATACACAAGTGTGAAGCAATAGACTCTTCTCTGGCTTAAAAACATATACATACATACACATATGTACCTATACATACATAGGTATACATTTTATATATATGTACATATGTATATGTATGTATGCATAAAGTTGATGTTTGTTTTCATAAGCATTTCGAATGATGGCCCAAGGGTCAAATCAAAGCCATATTTATTTGTTTTGCACATACATTATTTGAATGGACATATTACAAAAACATACGTAGTTCTACATGGCAATGAAGAAGTAGAAGCCAGCAATGAGCTCTCAGTTTTGATTACCTTACACGTGGTCCAGTTCACTTATTTTATACCTTGTCACTATAAGATATTTATACTTGTGGCCTTTGATTTATGTGTACCTGCTAATGTTTTTGTAACTAAGTGCAGACTTATTTGATATATAGGAAAAAATAACCTGATAGAAATCTAAAAGAAAAGAGAAAAAAAAAACAGCACCAAAGTGAATCACCATTTCGATAAGTAAAAGCTTTAAACAGGATCTTTCATCTCCTTGGCGATAAGACCCTTAGCCACCAAATAGGCGCATATCTTACCTTTAAGTCTTTTTCTTCTATCTTCTGTTGGAGCACTTTAAGGCACTTGGTGAAGTCCGTGTGATCTTGATCTGGAGTTGAAATCAGCTCACACCCCTATTCAGTGAAGAACAAGAAAAGCTCAGGGGAAGTACTGATTCCAGCCTACGAACACCAGCAAGAGCTATGAAAGGAAAGCTATCCGCAGACACATCCTATTAGATCTGTACTACTCCCCCATCATTAGAACTGTTAGCACTATCTTTTTTATGTCACATAACAGGACATTTCAGGAATAGTGCTAGAACGTCACAATAATGAGTGATTATGACAATCATTTTCATTCCCAAGAAGAGCACAGATTGCAATACATTAATGATCTTTCAAAAAACACTGATATGATGACATTCAAGATTAACAGAAGGCTGGGTGCAGTGGTGCATGCCTGCAATCCCTAGGAGGCGGAGACAGGAGGATCACAGGTTTGAGGCCAGCCTCAGCAATTTAGTGAGGTCCCTCGTCAACTAGTGAGACCCTATTTCAAAACAAAAACTAAAAAGGGCTAGGGGTGTAGCTCAGAGGTAAATGGTCTCTGGTTTCAACCTCCATTACGAAAAAGAAAAAAAATTAACATAAGTACTGATCTAAGTATGAAAAATTATATTCATAATGAAATTACCTGAAATTAAATGAAAAATTTTCTAAAAAAAACCTTTTATGTTCTTTAAGAAAACCTCTTAAGTTTACTTAAATGGATGAAAAAACCAATTCTGATACTGAGCTAATGATAAAATTTTATATTTTAAATAAGATCAAGTTAGGGATCCTATAAAATTCCTTTCTAGCCCCCTTTGTCCCCGTGTGAAAAGCCACACAAAGAGCTATTCCTACATAAAGATGTCTCTTGCATTACCTTTCACACATAATGAAGTGAATTTATAAGTTCTGTGGCCTTCCCTACAATAGATACTTTGCTTCCTGAAAAACTCTGAAACAGATGTATAAATATAAAGCCACAAGAGTTCCAGCTCATTGGTACCAGTGAACTTGATAGCTAAAGAAACCATATTTTTTAAATGACACCTTGTCCTCCAATGTCACATGGAAGCAAAGATACGCAAAGCCAGGGCAGGATGGGACTGCAGACTTCTTAATTCAGGAGTAAAACACTTCTTGGGCTCTGACAAACAGCTGAGTAAGGGAAAGTTAAATATAATCTAGTATATAAAGTTGCCATTCAAAGAGTTTTCAAGGATACAAAACATCCATACTGCCTCTTAAATTATTCTAAGGACCATCCTCAGTAGATTTAAAGGTTCTTCTTTTACCTCAAGGTCTCCTTAAATGTGTCAAGCTCAACCTGTGCTTCATTCATTTACGACTGTCCTGTAATGTAGTGACCAATGAGGAAATTAATTTCTCATCATTCAGAAATATATTATGCTCTAAAAGATGTATACGTCATCTTTACAAGATGGTCGACATATACTTTCTTGACCCTAATAGAACATCGAAATTTACTATAATCACTAGGCAAGGGCATAAAGGAGCAACTGGTCTCAGGCTAACATTCCTGAAAAAGAAGATGGCAAGTGTAAGTCACATCATCTAGGAATATTATCAGGGCTGGGGAGATTAGACTGTCACTAAACCAAACATCATTCTACTCAAAGTTCCCTGAGGGCAGGAATTAGGTTTCATTCCTTATTATTTTCAGTTCTTGGCACTGGCCTGCTACATAGTAAGTGTTAAATGAATGTTTATATAATCTTGAAAAATACAAATGTAGCAGGGTGCAGTGGCTCAGCTTGTAATCCCAGTATTTGGGAGGCTGAGACAGGAGGATGGAAGGTTTGAGACCAGCCTCAGCAACACAGTGAGACTTTCAGCAACCTAGCAAGACCCTGTTTCAAGAGAAAAACAACAACAACAAAAAGGGCTAGGGGTGTAGTTCAGAGCTAGAATGCCTCTGGGTTCAATCCCCAATTAAAAAATATGTGTGTGTGTGTGTGTGTGTGTGTGTGTGTGTGTGTGTTCGATTAAATGTGTTAAACATGAAAATTTATAAATTGTTGTAAAATATATACTAGCCAAGGGCTATGAAAATGCAGCGTCTTATTGCTAAATATTGCATACATGACAACTGTCTTTCTCATTTATGCTGACAGTAGGAACGATCACTCACACAAAAGGAATAAAGCTTAAGAGGCAAAGAGAAGCAGCAACCCCACAGATGATTAATAGATCACTGTGGACCTTCACCGTTATCTTCAGAGAATCCACACAGCCACAGGGAAAATGACAGTTGCACAGAACCAAGACATTATCTAATGCCACTGTAGCACTCTGTAGATTAGGACAGTAAAACAAAAAACAACTGACCCAGTGACAACTGGCCAGCTAGGTAGTAATTAGCAGCAAAGCTGTGACCAGGGAGTGGGAAGAAATTCTTCTAAATCTGATAGAAAATATAACATCTCTCGAATTCACTCCATGAGAGCGATACTAAAAAGATAAAAACCACTTGAAATAGATGGGCAAGACTGAGACATCTTACTTCACCCCATCATTTAAAGTGGACCCACAGAAAAATCGAGGTCAGGACAGGAGAGAGATTACTAGCTCTGAAAAATGCAGACTGTATCTAAACCAGGAACCCCTATAAACTCTAGTTGAGGTATGACAGCCCTCTATAGCTGCTGGAGATTTTCATGAGCTTAAGTGATTGTAATCTCACAGACTGAGAATGAATTCAGTACAAGTGGACAGAGCTCAATGGCCCTCACAGGACGGCTTCCAACACGTGGGAAGGAAACACCAGCCAGAGCGTGCGAGCAGGTCTTTGGCAAAATAAATACGTTTTCACTGCTTCCTGGTCTAATGGCAATATATTAAATCTCAGAGAGGAGAAACGGAAGGCTGAAGATAAGAATCACCAAGATACAACAGACAAGGAATGATGCAGACATGCTATAAGGTATCAGGCAATGCTCACCCACAATTATATATTAATATTAATAATTATTTATTATTTATTATGCACAATAAAACTTAATTTCACTGGGGTGTTAAACATTTTCACTAATTTGATTTTTTTTAAAACAAAACAAATCCCAAAAATTGGCACACTCTCCAAGGACCTAGAAAATAGTAAAGCCATTGACAATTGGCCAATTAGGAAAGTCTGAGACTTTCTAATAAACAGCTTGTAATATTAGTTTCCTAATAGAAAAATATGTATATTTTATTTCAAACTATACAGACACTTCCTCAAAGCATACACTACAAAAGTCTCTAAAAGAGTTTTAAGATGTCAATGTTTGAATGGAAATGTTAACTACTATCTTTGATTTTTTCATGTTTTAAATATGCATTTGCATTGTAACTATACATCATATTGAGGTTTAGTGTGATAGAAACACACACACAGGAGCCAGGCGTGGTGGCGCATGCTTGTAATCCCAGTACTTGGGAGGCTGAGATCAGAGGATCCGGGTTCAAGGCCAGCCTCAGCTACTTAGTGAGGCCCTCCGCAACTTAGTGAGACCCTGTTTCAAAATAAAGAATAAAAAATAGGACTGGGGGTGTAGCTCAGAGATAGAATGTTCCTGGGTTCATTACCCAGTACCGCAGACAAAAAAAAGAAAGAAACACACACACAAGATTGGATGTATTTTTTAGTTGCAGATTTTTTAAACAATTATTTTATGAGCCACCAGGTGGCTCCAATTTCACACTATACATTTTTCATATGTAGTTTTTGTCAATATACAAATAGATATTTAAATGATTCAATTCTAATAATAAGTTACACTTATGCATATTCTGGTTTTTCAAGCTGGTTATCATTTTTAATATTATATTTTATTAATCTGGATTTGTAATGAATTAGAAAGATTTGGATTGAAAGGAGAAGCAGGAAGATCCGAGTAAGTTAGAATGACTTTAAAAATTCTGTTCTAGTGTGTTCAATTGACCACAGTCTGCTTTATCAGGTAGCTCTCATTCCATAAATAAAAACCAGAAAAAGCCAACTATAAATTTAGTTATAAATAAACTACCAGAGGCACAATCACCTACTTTTGGGGGGCCTTACTATATGTCTACTGCTTTATTGAATAATACTCTGTACAGAAGAAGTAGGAGTCTACCAGGTATTAAGAAGATAGTCCAGTAGAAAATTTTAACTTATGGAAAGTATCTCAGGCTTATTCATAGTTTTATAGTTCACACAAACATATACACACATGTGCACACACACACACACACACACACACACACAATTAACTTTCAAGAAAAAATCACTAAAAGGGCCTACATTACTGAACATTAGCTATTCTTTAGTCTTAAAATATAACTTTCCACTTATACATGGAAAGAGTATCAAAGACTCTTAGGGTTGGAAACGTAGTAAATGTCATCTATCTAGTCCCAATATTGTTCATGGAATTTGAACACATGATTATAGAATTTATATAAAAGAATAAAGAACCAAGAAAAGCAAACCCAATTTGGTAGAGGAACAAGGTGGTCAAACTTGCCCTTCTAAATATTCTAACAGAGTGACAGTAGTTAACAACAGGACACTGGCAAAATGAAACGCTGGAAGAACAGCACCACAGGCGCGGAAGTTGTTTCTCCTCTGAGGCATCCCTGACTCCTAGGGACCACACAGTCACCGTCACTCAGCAAGCACTTCATGTGTAGTGGCTAGATTACTAGCTGAGTAGAAGGAGATGACCGAAACAGGCATGTATATACACCACACACACACACACACACACACACACACACACACACACACTCACACACACATACATACATACATATACACACACACACGTTTAGAAACTTAACAGCAAAGTCGAGAAACATTTACTAAAAAATAAAGAAGAAAGCCAGGTGTGGTGGCTCACGCCTGTAATCCCAGTACTTGGGAGGCTGAAACAGGAGGATCACAGGTTCGAGGCCAGCCTCAGCAACTTAGAGAGGCTCTCAGCAACTTAGTGAGACCCTGTTTCCAAATAAAAAGTAAAATAGGGCTGGGGGTATAGTCCAAAGGTAGAAGGCCCCTGGGTTCAATCCCAATGCCAAAAAAAATAGAAGAAAAATGAACTTTTGCTGACCAAAAAAACATGAATAAAGTTAAAAAAAGAAGCTTCAAAAAGGAAGATATTTCTCATACACATAACTAAAAAGGCATCACTATCTATCTATCTATCTATCTATATGTATATGTGTATATATATAAATTTCTAAGAATCTTAAAATGAAGAAACGAGTCAGTGAAAAATTGGGTAAAGCATTTTAATAAGAAAGTTATAAAAGAGTAAACTTAAAATATATGTAGAAACACAGGTGTACCATATGAGTTACAGAATCATATAGGCAACATAACTGTACATACTCCCACTAGGAATTGGTTCCAGGACTGCAGATATCCAAATCCACAGATGTTCAAACCTCACAAAAAATGGCATAGTTTCAGCATATAACCTATACATAGTCTCCCCTACACTTGAAATAATCTCTCTATTACTTATAACACCAAATGAGATGTAAATCGTATATAAATAATTGTTATACTACATTGTTTAGTGAACAATGACAAGGAAAAAAAAGTCTGTATATGTTCTGTATGGACTCAAGTTTTTTCCCTGAATTATTTTCTCTGCATGGTTGGTTGATTCCTCAGATGCAGAACCTGTGGATACAGCAGCAGCCAGTTTTATATATACAATATTAAAAACATGTTAATTACCTTTAGTAAAGCTTTTGTGAAAATAGAAAGAAATGTAAGAGAAAACAAATTTTCAGATTTAGTTATGAGACAGAGTCATGGGAATCTCGAACTGTGTAACAATTCTTACACTGAGATACAGCTTCTTCATATTTGTTTTATTATTTTTACTTTTGCACATATTAAACATTTCACACTACTTTTTAAATCGCTTAGCCCTTATTACTAAGGAGTGGGGTAGTGTTGATTCATTTTTGTAGCACCAGGCCTGAGAACAATGGTTAGTACACAGTAAGTACCCATTAAACATGCAGTAGACAATCAAACCAATTCCCTTCTCTATCCCTCCCACTAAGCTGGTGCCAACATGCACTGGCGGAAAATTTATAACCAGCCCATTTGATATCTGAATAATTCTATTAAGGTTCTATAAAACTTTCATGTCAAGTTGAAGTACATCTCCCTTTACTGTCTTATCATTCACCCTAGTTGTACTCTCTAGGATCATGTAGAAAACACCTTATGTGTTGTTTTGTTTTGTTTAATAATACTCACAATTTTATTTTCTTCACCCATTCCACTGATCCTAATTGTTAAATCTTTTAGGATCCAGTCCTATATCAAATAACAAGAGGCACTCAAAGATAAGTAAGTGTTCCCCAGCTATACCAACATCTCAATACAACACTAATTAGGACTAGCATTTCTCCAGTGGAGAGTACCTCTGGATATCTGTACAGTAGTACCTCTTATCTGCAGGGGATACATTCTAAGACCCCCAGTGGATGTCTGAAGCCATGGATAATACCAAATCTAATATATAATATGTTTTTCTTATACATTTAAAATATAAAGTTTAACTTATAAATTAGTACAGTAAGAGATCAACAATAGCCAATAATAAAATAGACCAATTAGAACAATATACTGGAATAAAGTTATATAAATATGGTCTCTCTTTCTCTTAAAATATCTCACTGTGCTGTATTTACCTTTATTGTGACAATGTGAGATGACACAATGCCTATGTAATTAGATGGAGGGGGTAAATGTAGTAATCATTGTGACATAGTGTTAAGCTACTATCCAACAGTTACTTGAACACAGTACTGCAATACTCAGCAGTCAATATGACAACTGAGATAGCAACTGAGTGACTCACAATATATATAAATATATATATATATATAATATATAAAGAGTAGAGATGCTAGACAAAGTGACGAGTCACTTTCCAGACAGGACAGAAAAAGACATCAGAACACTTCATTATGCTACACAGAATGGTGCACAACATAAAGCCTATGACTTGTTTATTTCCAGAATTTTCCATTTGGTGTTTTTTAGAAAAAAGTTGACTTGGAATGATTGAAACCATGGAAAACGAAGCCATAGATAAAGGGGTACTACTGTACTCAACAAGGTACATTCTCAACAACAACAAAAAAACCCAGATAAAATGAACACAGCTAAAAATAACATTCTGCAAATGCAAGAGGTTTTATTAAGAAAATGTCATAAAACATTAAGTATTATAAATGGCTTCAAATATGAGTGTGATTTCTGCAATAAGAAAATAATTCCTCAAGATGATTTATGTCAAAATGACAAAGAACTTACAAATACAATTATTTTCCCTCAGCTTTTTATTCAAATGGCATTGGTCTTAGCTTCATCAAAAAAGTGGTATTTCTCAAAACTGCTACATAAGAAATACCCATATATGGAAGCATGCAAAGAAACTCTGCTTACTTACTACCTGTAAGTAGTGAAGTTTCAGAAAATAGATATATCATGCAATGAAAACTATAGTCTGAGGTGCACTGAGATTCAAAAAGAAATAATGACTTATAAAAATGGCAACAATAATCATAGCTATTTCATGACGGTTCTACAGTAGGAGATCATTCCCATAAATTTTATATATCTACATGTATATATCAATATGCCATGAAGCATGAGGTATTAAATAAATATAAAACATTATAACCTCAATGATGTATCCACTAGGAGAAAATATTAATTATCTCATATCTGATGTATTAACACCTTAATAAATGAAGAAAATATGAAAATTAGGACAAAGGCTAAAATTAATTGGGAGGAAAGGGCACAGAGAGAATGTATTCATTGCTGACTAAAACAGTACTCCATAAAGAACAGTAAGAAGAGGTGGCTAGGACTTCTTCACCCCTACAGTCTCTCTGATAATCACCACAACCACCACCACAAACAACAACTCTACCAAAAATCACCACCACCACCACCACCACCACCACCATCACCATTTCTATCACCAACACAATCATCACCACCACCACTATCTGCTATCACCAACACCATCACCACCACCACCACCATCTGCTATCACCAACATCATCACCACCATCACCACCACCACTATCATCATCTTCATCACCACCAAAATCACCACTATATCATGAGCACCATCATCATCATCATCACCACTACCACCATCATCACCACCACTACCACCACCACTACCACCACTATCATCAGCACCATCACCATCACCACCATTACTACCGCCAACACAATAATCATCATCACCACCACCCCCATCATCTGCTATCACCAATACCACCACCACCACTATCATCATCATCACCACCATCATCACCACCATTATCATCAGCACCATCACCATCACCATCACCACCATTACTACCACCAACACAATCATTATCACCACCACCACCATCTGCTATCACCAACACCATCACCACCATCACCACCACCATCATCACCACCACTACCACCACCATTATCACCACTATATCATCAGCACCATCACCACCACTACCACCACCATTATCACCACTATATCATCAACACCATCACCACCACTATCACCACCATCATCACCACCACTACCACCATTATCACCACTAGCATCAGCAACATCACCATCACCAGTATCATCACCATCACCACCACCAGCACCATTACTACCACCAATACCATCACCACCATCGCCACCATTATCATCATCACCACCATCATCACCAACACTACCATCATCATCACCACCACTACCACCACCATTATCACCACTATCATCAGCACCACCACCACCACCACTGTATCATTAGCACCATCACCATCATCACCACCACTATCACCAGCATTATCACCACTATCATCAGCACCATCACCATCACCATCACCACAATTACTACCACCAACACAATCATCGTCACCACCACCACCATCATCTGCTATCACCAACACCATCACCACCATCACCACCATCATCACCAACACTACCATCATCATCACCACCACTACCACCACAATTATCACCACTATCATCAGCACCATCACCATCATCACCATTACTACCACCAACACAATCATCATCACCAACACCACCATCATCTGCTATCACTAACACCATCACCACCATCACCACCACCATCACCACCACTACCACCACTATTATCACCACTATCATCAGCACCATCACCATCATCAGCATCATCACCATTACTACCATCAGCACCATTACTACCACCAACACCATCGCCACCACTATCATCATCATCATCATCACCACCATCATCACCACCACTACCACCATCATCATCACCACCACTGTCACCACCATTATAACCACTATCATCAGCACCAGCACCAGCAGCAGCACCACCACCACTACCAGTTTCCACCACCACCAAGATTAAGAAGTACATGAAATACATTTTGATATATACAAGCTCTATGTGATTGCTATTTAAACACCCAGTCAAAACAACCTCTTCTACCTTGAACTACGCTTTCTCCTCCTAGAAAACTCAGAACCTCATATTGCCAGAAGCACTCTCCAACATGCCATATGCCCTCAACATCAACTGAATTGGAGATCTAGCTCTTATGAATTTATCCAGCAATACACACATAAAAAACTATCTCTTATTTGTTTACTAACTCCCAACTCTCCCTCATATTACACTGGCTCAGCCCCTTGGGATCCCTAGATAAAATATGGAGACACTATTGTTTGTATTGAAAAGTTTAGCCTCAAACAAGACATATGCATAAAAGTTCTTCACAACTCCCTTCTTTCATCAAGCCTTTGTTAAAATTCCACCTGTTTCACGAGGCACACCCTGGCCACCCCGTTTAATACTGGGGCACGGTGTGCTTCCCTCTGCCGACCAGGAGCAGGCTGATCTTGGCACTCCAGACTGCCCTCGGCCTACTCAGATATTCTGTGTTCTCCACAGGACATTTTACTGTCTGACACTTTATAAATTATTTATGGTCCCTCCTTAGGAGGATGCACATCCTACAGAGGCAGAGGTGATTCAGTTTTGTTCATTGCTGTGTCCTGAGCACCTTGGACAGCACACAGGAAGCACCGGAGCCCCTTGCTGCAGGGCAGGTGTCTCAGGCAGTGCAGGCGCCACAGGCTCTGTCTGGGTGGGAAAACGCTACTGAAAAAGAGAAAAGAAAGCTAGTGTTCTTCCCTAAAACTATGTCCTTCGCACTGATGATCTTAATTTTGATTTGAATAGGCTGCAAATATAGACTAGTCAGTGCTTTTCAAATGGACTGGCATCTCAGTCTCTTGCTAGGCAGAATTAATCAATAGGAGACTGCTTTTTGTCCCTGATTCAAAAGAAAGTTAAACAAGCTATTGAGTTTAACGTTCCTGTAACAGACTAACCCTAATCAACAAGATGAAACTCTTGAAGTCTACAATCAAATAGGTCATATTTGACTATCCTATCCTTTGATTGGTACTTTTCATTTCTTTGTATGTTAAAGTGAGACTACTGGAATTGATCTGTACCCCTTCCTTACTCCATAAATACACCCACCTGCAAGCCATCTTACGTCAATGCTAAACACAGTCAAGCTAAAGTGGAAACTTGAAATAGATAACTCTTCATGGTCATATTAAAAGTGAAAAATATGAAAAGTAAAAAAAAATTTTTAACTTTTTCTTTCCTTTTAAGTTCTTAAGATGAACACTTCACCAAAACAACTTGAATAAAAAAAAAATACTGCTTTGCCAGCATCGATTCCCTCCTTGATAGACACTAACACCTGTTATTTCCCTGGATATTTATTTCCTGTCTTTCTCAGTGTGGTGGCGAATGCTTGTAATCCTAGTACTTGGGAGGCTGAGACAGGAGGATCGCGGGTTCAAGGACAGCCTCAACAATTTAGTGAGGCTCTCAGCAACCAAGTAAGACCCTGTTTCCAAATAAGAAATAAAATCGGTCTGGGGGTGTAGCTTGGAGGTAGAATGTCTCTGGGTTCAATTCCCAGTACTACAAAAAAAAAAATTGATACCCAAAGTGTACCAGGTCCGGTATAAGTCAATCAACACAGTTCATCTCCTGGTCTACCACAAATGGTTGAGAGATGAGTGTATGCCATGATTCAGACCAAAGGGAGCACAGGAATCACTGCGTGTACGCAGAACACTGAAAGAGACTTCTGTCCTTCAGCATGCTGCTGAGCTGAGATGCGGCCACACCACAGCACACGGGGGCAGTCTAGACTGCCAGAGAGCCACAGCGTGGCACTGAGGATGAAACTGAGGCTGTCGAGATGAAAGAGGAAGAAACAAGAGAACCTGGCTGGCTGAGGCTGCTTCAGTAGCCCAACCGAGCCTCCACAGAAGCTGAATGCACCTCTGTCGCTTTCAGTTACACAGAACAACAAATGCCTTTTGTGTTTTTACTTCATGTTGTTTCAGCCCCTTGTTTTCTATTACTTGCAATCTAAAGAATCCTTACCACCAGGCTTCCCACAGATGAAGGAAATATTCATTTATAGGGCTTAAGCATAAGAGAACTAACAAATGACTTCTTCCTTTAACATTTCACCTGCACAGAGAAATGAAAATTTGTGCTGGGGGGTTATATTTAGGTTTGAATCTGTCATGCACAGGTCAGTATCTAGGATATT
>PVJS01015703.1:27848-38610 GCA_004027185.1 Glis glis | reverse complement strand
GAATGCCCCTGGGTTCAATCCCCGGTACCGCAAAAAAAAAAAAAAGTTAAGTGAAGGGACTATTTTCAAAGACATGAGCAAGATTAAAAGAATGGTAAAGGTTCCAGGACCATCAACAGAAAAGCTACAGTGCCCCAAGTCTTCTTAAAAAGGGAAAGGAGAGAGTCCTTAGGAGGGCCTGGAAGAGGGGTGTAGATATAAGGATGGTCCCAGATGAGATGGTTGTCCTCAGAAGAGGAATGCAGCCATTGCTACACCTTATTGATTTAGGCCAGGGAACCATGCAGCAGAGCATTAGAGGGTGCATCTTGTGCATGTGACATATTGAAGGAATGCTCTTTACAGTAATCTATAAGAAATTAAGGAGAACAAAAAGGCAAAGGATGGAGTTGGGCAAGAATGTGATTTCAGGAGAGGTTTAGGCTCAACCTAGTCCCATAGGCAACTCTGGGGCACAGATTGTAACCAGAGGTTTCCCAGCACTGCTGAATTCATGCCTTTGGGGAGGAAAGTTTCACATCTCAGACATCTCTGGGCAAGGTAGCCTCATCATCTTAGGGAAATCCTACAGAGATATGTACTAGTTTGAGTTGAGCAGTTATAAGCCAAGACCTGCAGCCAGTGGGGGATGGGTGTGCCTGCCCAGCCAAGGAGAACTGAAGAAGTTTCTGCTGAGTTGACCGCTCGCACTTCTCAGAGCCATTCATGTAGGATACATACCAGCTTTAGCTTTATCTACTGCTATTGGTCTCAAGGTTGTAATTAACACTCATCATCTCCTTCACCTAAAATTCTAGATTCTTCTTACCCTCAGCTAGAACTTCAGATGGCCTAGGTAGCTTATATGTTGATTCAACTCAGACCCTCATCCCTGAGAAGCTTGCTTTCCTGGTTATCATCCTTCCCAAAGATTGCTGTATTTTTAGTTTACAATTAAAATTGGACTGTGGTTCACCTATGTATCCTGTGGTTCACCTGCTTACCCAAAATATTCTCTATATCCCTACCAAGTAGCAGCAACTCTATCTTAGACAATCAGGCTAAAATATCCCAGTTCATATTAAAACATATCCATGCACAGAGTCCTGCCATTATGGTAATTCTTTCCTTTGCTTGCTGGTCTACTAAAGAATGTGAAATATCAAGTATTAGTCATGTTTTTAAGTTTAGTACGACTCTCTCTCTCTCTCTCTCTCTCTCTCTCTCATTAGTGTCCCCAAATGAAAGCATCCTGCTCTGAGACATAGGGCCTCTAGACTTACAGGTCTAAAGATGAGGAAGCAGGAAAATTGAGGTCTCCCTCTCAGGTTCTGGGGTGATGGTGAAGTAGAGATACCATTTCCTCCATCTCTTGGCTTCTGAGCTTATATATCCTATCTATTGAGGACCCAGCACCATAAAATGTCCCTTTATTTATGATAAATGTAACAATTGATTTAGGATGAATGTACAAAGGATTGGGTCGCCATTTCAGGATGTCATCTCCAAGCTGGTAGTGAAGTTTCACCTGATCAGTGGAATTTCCATGCTTTATCAAATCAACTGCTGCCAAATTACTCAATGTATCAGCATCCCAGAGGTTCCCTTTGTAATATTCCCACTCTTATTTCTCCTTTGCAGTAAAGGGGAGTCTACTGGTCTGCACTGATGTTATGTAGAAGCCTATCCAATAGATTTCTCTGTATTTTTTCTTTGAGTGATGCTGGGATTCTGATGGTAGGAAAGGCAAACCTCCATTTGGAATATGTATCAGGGTGAATATATACTCCTCAGGGTGAATGGTTGCTTTGGTCAGGATGAGAGGGGTCCAGTTTTACCAACTTGCTGCCAAGTGTCTGGCTCATTTCCTCAAAGGACGGTATCACATCAATGACTGCTCCTAGGAATTTATTCCTGGATACATTGGATATTTAGCCATGGCACTAGCTTCATCAGCTCCGGTGAGAAGAGAGCCCATGTTCTTGGGCCCACAGATTGTCTCCATCTCTGCCACTCTGGCTACTCCTTTCACAAGCCCATTCAGCTGATAAAGCTGTTGGCTTATAATCTATTACACCAGGCATCCTCCTCCACACTTGGCTGGTTTGTGTCTTTTTGACAGTGAATGCTCTACAATTAAGTCCTGCACCTGTTCACCGGCTCAGCAGGCCTTCCAGCTGCAAGTGATAACATATAATGGCAAGTTCCTCTGACTTTGTATCCATTTCCATATGTCCAACTGCATTTTTATTTACTGGAACATATTGCCCCGATATGAAAATTTTACTCCCTTCAGGCCAAATGAGCCCAAACACCCACCACTGTCCAAGCATTCATGTATACAGTAGTCCTCTACTATCTGTGGTCTTACTTTCCACAGTTTTAGTTACTTGTGGTCAACCATGATCTGAAAATATCAAATGGAAAACTCCAGAAATAATTCATGAATTCTAAATTAAATGCTGTTCTGAGTGCTGAAATAAAATCTCACACTGTCCCAGTCCTCACCCAGGCAAAAGAATTGTCCCCTTTTCCAGCATATTGATGCTGTACCCTCAGCCTGCCTGTTAGTTGGTAGCTGTCTTTATTATCAGTTCTGCTGTCAAATTACCCAAGGGCTTATGTTCAAGTAATACTTATTTTACTTAATAATGGACCTAAAGTGCAAGAGTAATGATGCTGGCAATTTGGATATGCCAAGGAGAAACCATTATAGTGCTTCTTTTAAGTAAAAAGAAAAACTTGACTTCATAGGGAAACAAAAGAATCATGCACTAAGGTTGCTAAGATCTATAAGTACACATCTATTTGTGAAATTGGGAAGAAGGAAAAAAGAAATTTGTGCTACTATTGCTGTCACTCCTTAAACTACAAAAGTTAAATCACAGCATGTGGTAAGTGTTTAGTTAAGATGGAAAAGACATCCAATTTGTATATATATGTAAGGAAAAAGCATTATATGTATAGGGTTTTACACTATCCATGATTTCAGGTATCCACCTGGAGTCTTAGAACTTACCCTCTGATGATAAGGGGGAACCTCTGTATCTTTATTTGAAGCCAGTTTTCTCTCAACAAAATTGGATGATGGGGAATATTGACCAAAGTCCTGCCTACTGTTTGTGTTTTGCCATCACTGCTGTCTTTCACGGCTGCCCCTGAGTGGGAATATAATGTAATAGCTCTTCATTTTTGGCCAACACCAACATACTGAGCTGAACCATCTATGGACCAACCCTGGGTTATTTTCTTCCTCTACTAGCAGTTTATGTTAATTAGTTTTTCATTGCTGAGACAAAAATACTTGACAAGGCAAACTTAGAAAAGGAAAAGTTTATGTTGGCTCATGATTCCAGATGTTTAATCCATGGTCATCTGGCTCCAAGGCAAAAACACCATGGTGGCAGGGCACAGCAAAAGAAAGCTGCTTAGCTCATGAAAGGTGGGAAAGCAGACAGAAAGAGGAGGGGCAGGGGTGCAGGGAGGGAAGGGACACATGTAGTCCCCAAGGCCACACCCCCAGTGCCCCACCTTCTCAAGCTATACCCTCCCTGCCTACAGTCACCACCCACTAAACCTATTCAAATTATTAATCCATCAGATGGATTTACCCACTGATGAGGTTAGAGTCCTTGTGATTCAATTATTTTACCTCTGTCTATTGCTGTGTTGCCTAACATATGAGCTTTTTGGAGAGGCATTCCATATCTAAATTATGACACTGGTCTTAAGAATATTCCATGAGGTCACAGTGTGAGTCAAGTGACTACTGTCTACTGAGACTGTGCGGGTGACACAGGAATCTGAGATACTTATTAATCCAGCTTACTAATGCTCTTTGGACCTGCTTAAGAGTCATCCAAGATGCATCCCTTCCATTTTAGATGTAATTGCTGCCAGAGCTTCTCAAGTTTGTGACTGGATGGGTCTGCCAGCCCCTAGGCTGTGATAAGCAGTGTTTGTCTCGTGGTGACTTGAGGCCTCTTCCTTAGATACTTACTCTGCATGCCCAGAAGCACTCCAGCACCTGCAGTTCAATGGTGTTCTCTGCTGCAGATGGCATGGACTTACTCCAGAATCTCAGCCCTTTGCTTTGAAACTCTTCTGTTGGGGCTTGCCAGAAACTCTGCATGGCATCTTTATCTCCTAGAGATAATTCCTGAGCCACTGTAGGATCTTCTGGGTCACATGAGCCATATGGTAGGACTGTTTGCTTGTACTATATAGCCTGGACATACCCTTTCTCACTCATTGTTTCACTGAAAACTGGCAGCTTTCCACATCACTTGCCAAATTGTTCAGTGCTGCATTCTCAAGTATGGTATTTGCTGCACTTTCCTTCTTTATTAATTGTGTGATGCACAAGATGCAATAACCTTATTCTTTGCCTTAGAGTAGATTTCCCAGTATGCCCCAGATCCTTGGGTACCTAAAAGCATCCCAGATGTGGCAAACCACTGAATCCTATGCATCTTATCTCCCATTCTCCAAAGCATATATGATTTATCATGACATCCAGAGTCTTATCCACATTGTAAATTGTCTTCTCTGAAATTCTGCTACTTTCACAATTAAGTTCCATCCCAGTTCACCAGCTCAGTATATTCTCTAGCTGCAAGTGATCAGAATCTCTTTAAAGATTGCCAAGCAGGAATTCTGGCTTTTGCGTCTGGTTTTAAATTAATAATTAGTCACATTCTCTCCTGAATATAACAAAAAGCCATCACAAATAGCTACCCAATTCCATATTCCTTAAGCTTACTATTTTCCCTCATACACCAAAGACACTGTAGAAGCTAATGCCTCTCCATCACCTTAACAATTGTACTGCTACAACATCCAAAAAAATAAAATAAAAATAAAAATAATAAAACAGACTCCGCTTATTGCTAGGGATGGGATCTTCGTTGCCATCCAGCTGAGACATTACCTTACTCCAGAATCAAATCTTTAGAGTCTGCTTTATGGAAACATTTCTGGCAACTGCTATCTTAAATTGGGTTCTTTAGAATCATAGACTAAAACAGGGAATCTTATGCTATTCATTTATGCCGAGGACAAACCTTCTAAGAGGAAATGGAAGCAGGATAAAGCAAAGGAAGACGCTAGGCAAAGATAGGGTTTTGGAAGAAATTCATCCACAACCCGAGCCTGTGGAAGCTCTGGAGTGTCAATTGTTTACAGAAGTTGTACTGAATAGATGCAAGGGGATTGGCCTTTTATGCCCGGTCTTTAGTCTTCCGGTGTATACTGTCTTGTTTTATTTTGAAGAAATACAGAGCACAGCTGAATTGCTCTATTTTTTACAATCTTAGCAGCTGACACCTGCTCAGAGATGAGTATACCATCCTAACAAGGAAGATGATGGGGTGGGGTACCAACAGCATCTACCACACCATCTCATTCTCCGTCTGCTCTTTGGTTTTTAAATGTGTTGCTCTGGACAAAGAGAAAAAGGTAGTAATGATGCAAGATTTGCTTCCGGGGCACAGAACAAGGTAGAGAAGATCGCAGAATAGATGTAGAGACACATACAGAAAACATCCAACACTTGTACATAAAATCACGCAGGGTTTCCACACAACCTACGGAATAAAGCCCAAAGTTTTTCACCTGCCAGACTCATTATAGGTCTCTTCCTTGTCCCCCTTACATTCATTTCATGGCTCCCTACCTGACATGACATATATGCTGGCCCAAAATTTCACACACTTTCATTTATGAAATGCTTTTTCCTTGTCTGGTATTACCTTCTCCAATCTCAATACATCCTTCTGCCATACCATTATATTCCCCTCGATGTGCTAAACACACATGCTTGCACACACACGCACACACACACACACACACACATGCACGCACAGTTTTAACATAACATCAATCACCCTGTACTCCAGTTCTTTAGAAGTTATTTCTCAGACAGAGTTTGAATTACTTGAAAACAGAGATGGCTGACTTCTTTTTGTATTTCTTTGGCACAGAGTAGTAATGAGTGAATGAATCAAGAAACAATGAATGATTCATTCAGATCCTTCAAGATTAAGATTTAAGTAATATCTTTGTCTCTCCTTCCCTGTCTCAAATTTTAGGAACCTCTTTCATCTGTTTCAATAAAACCCTTTACCTACACTTGCCATAGAACTTACATGATTCTGCCAGGTATCCGTTACCTCCATTGGAATAGGAGCCTTTTATCATTGCATTTCTGGTACCTTGAAAATAATGAATCTTTCAAGAATATGAACAATGAATAAGTGATTGGATGAATAGAAACCAGAAAAAAATGACAAGTAATAAACTAAAAAAAAAACTGTATGAGTGAGAGCATATTTTATGGTTTTCGTGCCAGAGAAAAAACTCTAAACCATAATGATATTTTAATAATGTTGGCATGCCCAATGTGCTATACAACATTAAGCAAATGTATCTGTGTATCTATTGATTGATAGACCAATCAATAGATACGTAGACAAATCACAGAGATACTGATATAGTAGTTTTTTATAACTTTCAATTCCTACAAGTGAAAATCTTGATAATAAATATAATTTTACCCATAGGTTTTGAGTAAGGGTACATACACTTAAGTTAGAGTATTTTAAGGTACTCAACACAGCTAATTTGTTAATCTATTTAGAATAACATTAGCCCAAAAAAGACTAAGAATCGGACTGAGTCTCAGAATCAACATCCTTCTAGAAAAAATAAATTCTTTTAAAACACCTTGATCTGAAAGTTGTAGCTCCTAGGAGTCCCTCAACTCATTTATTTATTTTCTAAAAGCTTCTCTTTGCCTCATTTATCACATTTTTGGGGATGACCTTCAATGATATACTGCATAACAGAGACTAATGTCTACAGCACAGGAGGTCTCAGTTGTTTATGAACCTTGTCAGGTACAAAGGTTTATTTGCTTATAGTTGGATAGCTTTTGACAGAATGGTAGCTCTTTTAATGGCAATGATACTCTTTTTTCCCTTCTAAACATGAGTAAAATAAAGCAGGGAGGTAAAGAGTTGTTTGAACATGTTTAGAACCAATAATTAATGTCAGTCTAACTTACCTGGGAACACAAATGTTCCTTCAGTATTCCTCCTGCAGTCTTGATCCTTAATGAAGTAGTGAGCACCAACACAGTTGCTAGGCTCAGTTTGACTACTTTTACCTAATTTATTACTCTTCAGCCATCCTGTATTTTATAATTAAAATTCAAACACACTCTGCAATGTCTGATTAAATCATCTCTCTAGAGTCTTCCAGAACATTCTGTCTTGTTTTCTTCTGAAGTAATACAGAACACTTTGGAATTGCTCAATAGTGTGGGGTTTTTTTTGTAATCTTATCTTTTTGGCTACCTAAAGTCATAAAGGAAAATTTCAAGAGTTGGAATGGACCTGAGAAATAATTTTATCTGGTATCCTTCTAACTATGTAAGAAACTTAACTCTGGAGAAATTTCACAGGTAAGTTACCATGCCTGAAAGAGAACTCTATTTTTCGGATTAACATTCTCTGTGTTTTCCTTCATTTATCTCACAACTAAGGTTCTAATAATTTCTCTATTCACTCATTCATTAATGAGTTCATATGTGTAAGCTCTTAGACTATTAGCCCATACTTCCTGGTGCATATTAAATATCAATATCTTATTTTTTATATTTAATTTTTAAATTACTTTATTATACTTAATAAAAATTATTACATTAGAAACATGAAGAATTATTATCTATAATAATTTACATACCCTCTCTTTTCAAGGAAAATCACCATACTTTACAAAATATTTATTCATAATAGTAAGTGTAATAATAACCTTCCTTCCCTAAAGATGTCCATGTGTTAATACCTCAAACCAGGCAATATGTTATGTTGCATGGAAAAGGGGGACTTAAGGTAGCTGATGAAATTAAAATTGCTCATCAATTATCCTGGATTATCCAGGTGAACCCAATGGTAAAACAAAAGTCCTTCCAAGTGAAAGAAGGAGGCAAAAGAGAAAGAACGAGATGTGGCTGTGTGAAAAGCATTTCGCTCAAAGTTGCTGGTTTTGAAATTGGAGGAAATCAGCCATGAGTCAGAGAGCGCAGTTGGCGTCTACAATCTGCAAGGACAAGGACAGCGTCTGCCCCACTGACACTTAACTTCAACCCCTTGAGATCCATTTTGGTTTTCTGAACTACAGAATAAAATATCACAGGATAATAAACCTGTTGTTTTAAACCACAAAATTTGTGCTCATTTGTTATAGTAGCCATAGAAACTGAACATGCACATTTTTAGAGGAATAGGAACAGGAAGTTTTGGAAGATGTAAACAGTTATCTAATCAATTATAGAACTGTGATCAGAAATTTTTACTATAGTGCTGAACAACATAAGTATATGACATGATGGAATGTTCCATATTCACATTATCCTAAATATACCCAGTAGCTAGATTAAGCCCTTGAAATGTGGCAAGTACAACAGGAAAACAAAATGGTTTAATTTTAATTAGTTAATATTTATATTTAACATTTAAATTAGTTAATATTTAATTAGTAACTATTGTTTATCAAATTGGACAGTGCAGTTAGTGCCTGAATTATAATTAAATATTTTTCCCTATAACCTGCCAAGGATTTGAAAGACAGCTTTCACAAAATAATATCTTACCAAATCAGAAACAAGTCTTTGCTTGTTCTAAGTGCTGGCATTGTGCTTGGAAACTATGTATTCAGTAAATATTTAATGAAGCTCCTGGGCTTGGTGGCAGCCACCATTAACAGAAAGTGGGAAAGGAAGATCGTCACTGGAGAGAAGATAGCAACCGTGACAAAGGCCAGCCCGCTCAGCCTGCCAGCAGGAAAGACAGGCGTTTTCATCAGGCAGACAGCACTTATCTGTGGCCCTGACCCCAAATGTGTGTTATCGCAGGTGAGAGTAACAGAAAGTGAGTTTCCAATTCATTCCTAACTGTGAGGTTTTGCAACATCCTGTTCTTTGCCCTTTCTATTTCTCACGAATACTTATTGATTCTGGTTACATCTGGTTCACCCTCTATCTTGTGCAACTCTCATAGGGTAAGTAGGCTGTTTTAAGGCTTTGTCATGAGGGAGCAAAATAGGACAGGGAGAGGGCTGAGATAGTAGCAGACTTTGAGAGTTGAGATTTTAACCTGAAGGTAAAAAGTACATAGACACATATAGGTCTTTATCAAATGAATTTCAGTACCTTTTGATTAATTTTTCTAGTTAATTTGGAATTTAAATTATTCATACTTCATTTTATGGCACAATAATGCAACTTCTCCCATGGTGAAATCTCTCCCCTTCACTCCGTGTTCCATCCTCACCATTATGTACTGGTTCAGTTCTTCACATCTTCTCCCTACACCAAGTATTATAAGAGCTAAGATTTATTGAGCAGTTACTATGCATCAGGCCCTTTTCTAAATGTGTTATATGTAATAACCCACTCCTTACCACCGCCAGACCATGCCAATAAAACTAGTTATCTTTCAGAGGATGGAAATGATGTATCCAAAGCATAGTGAATAACTTGCCTGATACCACACAGTGAGCACCTGCAAAACCAGGATGGGAATTCGAGAAATCAGGAGATAAAACTCTCCCAGACATTTTTGCCACATTGACTTTAACAGCCTCATTATGATGCACAGCCAGTGAGCACAATCAGTTAGAGGATGATTCCTAGTTGGTTTGCTACTTGTTATGTTCAGATGTAGAATGTCCCCTGAAGATCTCAGGGTTGATATAGTTAAGTCATGAGGGTTATAAACTCATCAGTAGATAAATCCATTACAATGGATCATCTGGGTGGTAACCCAGGCTGGTGGAGTGTGTCTGTAGATGGTGGCACCCTGGGGAAGTGGCCTAGGGATTGTGCTGTGTCTTTGAATCCCCTTGCTTGCTTGTTCTCTTGCTTCAGGCATCCATGATGTAAGAGCAGAGCCCTTGCTCCCTCCCTCTCTCTGCTTCCCCCTGCCATGCCCTGAGATCCCCAGACACCAGGTTCACATGGACAGAACCTGGAATCCCCCAAAAACTGTGAGCAAAAATATAGCATAACTTAATAATGTAATGTTATTGTAAAATTTATAAATGTAAAGTTTCTTCCCTAGAACCAACATTTGGCAATGAAATAACACTTTTTTAATACAGAAAGGGAACTCAAGTTTTTGCACCTAAAGGCCTCAGGCAGAGCCCTTAGAGTAATGGGCATAACTTAAATTCAATAAATGCTGGGTATTAAATTCCAAAATTAGGAAACTTTTATAACTAGATCATATGTAATTTCACATAATCATGCTTTGGAGTGTATTTATGATTAAGTCAGGTGGAAAAGGTTGATATCTTTATCCCACAATATTTGACTGATCCCTTAATTAGACAGCTAACTGGTTTCCAATGATCTAATGCCATCATACATTTTCTATTTTTTTCTCATTTTTCTCTAACTGTGGACTCTTCAGTCCTGGCCTCCATCTCTAATGGAGATTATACTAACAGCCTGCCTACTAGAATGCACTGTTGTACCTCTCCTCAAACCTACCCAATCCATTCTTCACTCTGCAGAGAAATTTTAAAATGCAAATCTTATGAGGCCCTGCCCCTTCTACAAAACTTTTTTTTTTTTTTTGCAGTACTGGGGATTGAACGCAGGGGCGTTCTACCTCCGCGCTACACCCCCGGCCCTATTTTTTTTATACTTTATTTTGAAACCAAGTCTCACGAAGTTGCGGAGGGCCTCACTAGGTAGAGAGAGAGAGAGACAGAGAGAGAG
>PVJS01015703.1:0-27748 GCA_004027185.1 Glis glis | reverse complement strand
AAGCTTTATTATCCCTCCAAAAATAATGTAGCAGAGTTACATCTTATGGGCTAAAATCATACATAACATAATTACCTTTGAAAATAGGAAGGAACTAGATTGAAGACTGACATACTCTATCAGTCTAAAAGCTCTAGCTTTTCCTCTATGTGTGAAATGTTAAAACTGAGAGAGAGAATCATAGACCTGTTTCTCATCCAGTGCATTTTTTTTAGGGACACACACAATGTCTTTGTTATGTGTTGTTGGGCAAAATTACCCCTCATTTTTTGAAATGATCACTCTGAGCTCAGAATAAATACTTAAAATCACACTCAGGCACACAACAATTCATCTCCATGCATCTCTGCCTGGTGCACTTTTCTATCTCCAAAGTTCCTGCCTTTGACATTGTTCAAAACCTGTTAGCAACCAATTCCTACACTTTCCCTCTGCTTTTTCATTAAACTAACTCTATCTCTGCCATATGCCTCCCAGAAAAATCTTTTTTTAAAACCCCCAAAAATATGTTCATGTTCCTGCTTGTCTAATATCATGTCTGATGCAGGGAGAAAGCAGTGTCATACCCTATATTCTGTCTTATCTCAAAGAGCAAAGTATTAAAAATTATGATCTTTACCACATTGCTATTTTTTTGGTACTAGGGAATGAACCCAGGGGAATTCTACCTCTGAGCTAAACCCCCATCCCTTCTTATTTTTTAGTTTGGAAACAGGGTCTCATTAAGCTGCTGAAGGTCTCCATAATTTCCTGAGGCTGGCCTCCAACCTGCTGATCCTCCAGTCTCAGTCTCCCCAGGATTGTGATTACAGGCATATGCCAACATGCCTGGCTCTTTTTGTTTTGATTGTTTTCCCCCACAAAACCCAGGATCTCTTTGAGAATCAAAGCTTTTTAAACTCACTATTGTGTTCCCAGTGTCTCAAATTCCTCATAATACAGACTAATGGTTCTTCCTTCACCAGTCCACCATCTGCTCATTCAGTCAGTGGTTAGCCAACACTGACTGAGAGTCTACTATCCACTCTGAAATGACTCTGTTTGGGGACTTGGTGAGAATTCACTTTGCAGATATCATTATATGAGACTCGCAAAGGAGGCAGAAGACAGACATTTGTTCAGACGTGGTACGGTGAGCTGCACAGGACGTCTACCTTGGAAGCCAGATCTGCTGAGTTTGGATTCCAGCTCTACCTTTTTGCCAGATGAGTAACTTAGGGTAAAGTACTTTACTTATCTGGGCATCAGTTTCCTCATCTGTAGTGATAGTTACCTAACACCCTGACTTTTTTGAATACTGAGTTCATATGAGAAAAACTCTTAGAAGCGAAGTAATTAGTAAGCATTATTGTGATGGTTATTTAATGTGTCCACTTGGCCAGGCTATGGTGTCCTCTTGTTGGGTCAACACTAGCCTAGATATGGCTGATAACAGTATTTTTAGATTTAAATCAGTAGACTTTGAATAAAGTGGATTGCCCTCCATACTGTGTTGGGCACCATCCAATTATGGGAAGAATGAAGATTCTCCGAAAAGAAGGAATTCTCCTTAAGAAAGCAAGACTTCAGGATCAAGACTATAAGGTCAACTCTTACTCCAGTTTCCAGCCTGCAGGATGCTCTGTAGATTCAAACAGACACACACACACACACACATGCACACATGCACACACATATACTATCCTATTGCACCACTCCCCTCCAGCCCTAGAGAACCCAGAAAGCATTACATTAAAGAAAGTAAAAGTACCCCCTGTGCCTGGAGAGAAGAGGGCTAGTGCTGGTGTTCAATACACAGTGATGTAGCATTTTTGTATAAGAAAAGTAAAAGTACAATATCATTACCAATTTGACCTTGACTCCATGATCAAATTAAGTGGCTCTTCCTGGCATCTCTAATGATTCAAAGGAAACTTCCCCCCAAAAAAGGAAACATAAAAAGGAATAAAGAAAACAGTCCTTCACCAATTTACTTCAAACTAGATATTTATGATTGAAACAGCATATTTTACAGCTGAAATTTCACCTTTTCCCCCATTTTGCTGAACAGATAGCCCTGCCAGGTTAGGAATTGAGGAGAGAACTAAAGAGGAAGTTTTATGTCTACATGATAACAATGCAGATAATTGATCCTAAAAATCTCAGACTAAGCCAGGAATGGTGGCAAACACCTGTAATCCCAGTACTTGGGAAGGTGAGACAGGAGGAGTAAGACCCTCCACAACTTAGTGAAACATTGTTTCAAAATTTATAATATAGGGCTGAGGGTGTAGCTCAGAGGTAGAATACCCCTGGATTCAATCCTCAGTAACACACACACACACACACACACACACACACACACACACACACACCTCCAAGGATTTCCACTCCCCGGCCCTCTTAAGCACATTTTTCATCCACAGGAGAGTCCTTTGATATCTCACCTCCATTCTCCTTCACTCTGCCCCCTCCCTCTCTCAGGAGGAACTCTTCAGGCTTTAGTCCTAGCCATGGAACCCTATAGCACTCAGAGGGGGCACCTTTGCAGGGCCTGGAGCAGGGGCCTAGAAATCCCATTTGAAGCCCACATCTCTCTCATTGCTGCCTTTTCTATTTCCGGACACAAACATGTATCTTCCAGATAGAGAACTGCATATCTTGCCACCATGATGTTAAATGAGATTGTAATAGAGTGAAGGCAAGAAAAGGTCTTTCTGAACAAGCATGAGGATCATTTGTAAATGGCAGAGTCAGTGTTTTACTGAATCTGATCGGATCAAAATCATAGTGTCATTTCATGTTTGCTCATTATATGCCAAATTCTATTCTAAATAATGTACATGTACTAACCTGCTGAATGCTCACAACAACCCTAGGGTTTGAATCATTTGAAAGGAGAGAAAATCTATGGACAACAAGAATATCATATGACTTTTTCCAGTTCTTCTACTGGGAAGTATAATTAGGATTAAAAAGAAATTGGTGCTTTTAAACTACCCCTCACTATACTCTCAAAAGTTCCAAGGAGTTTCAAAAGGTTAGGAAGTTATGTTAGGCATACACCAATGGTTTTTAGTATTGGGGGGTACTGGGGATTGAACCCAGGAGCATTTTATCTTTGAGCTACACCCCCAGCCCTATTTTATTTCTTTGAAATAAAATTTTAAAGTTTGATGAGGCTGTCTGAAAGCCTGCAACCCTCCTGTCTCAGCCTCCCAAGTACTGGGATTACAGGTGTGTGCCACCATGCCTGGATTGGTTTTTAGTATTAGTAAGCTACGTGTTCTAATACAAAAAATAATCATGACCTTTGAAATATGATTGCTCTCTCAAGCCCTACATAATTATTCAGCAATTATTTTTAGTAATTGCTTTTTAGTAATTTAGTTTTTTAGTAATGTGTCTACCTATTCTGCTGCCTTTCCCACCAGAGGGAAGTCCTGAAAAGCTAACATGACTTACGACTAACTGAAAATGCACATCCCGAGGGCTTTTATATTCTCATCATTAACCATTTCGGAATATCTGCCATGCTGTCTCTTGGGACCTGGTTTCTTTGTCTACACTCTCTTCTATCAAACTTAGTCTCCCCTGGACTTCCATCTCTTTGTATCTCTTCTACTTATTACTGATTCTTGGGGTCACGGCTAAGCCCAGGCATCATTCACACCTGCACATGTAATAAACCACTAGGGTCTTGTCTGTTTTCTTGCAAACCTCCCTCCTCAGCAGCAACACCTCCACCACATGATTCTGGACCCTCAAGGTATAGAAGCACTGTGGGCTATAAGACGATTGAGAAGGGACGGTCACAGAGTGGAACATCTCTCCACTGTCTGGAGCTAAAACCATGATAAAGATGTCTACGCCCTTCCAAAAAGCCAATAGTCTTCAACTGATTTTTTTCACACAAAGAAATTCTGTAGGATAGTGGTTGAAGGCTTGGGTTGAAGGCATGTATAGTTTGGAATGCCACCACTGCCATTTACCACATATGACCCTGGTAAGCAGTTTGGCCCCTCCGTATCTTTGTCTCCTTGACACAGAGATAGCATATAAAACCCTGAGCTCAACATGAGAATATATCATTATCACGTGCCGGCTATTAATACATAGAATCATAAGGCTTTAGACTTGGATGACCTTTTAGATTTCAAACCCTAACTTTTATTGATAGGGAAACTGAGGTGAGGAAAGGAAGTAATGTGTCTGAGAGTACACGGAACATTTTCCGACTTCATATGTCAGGATGTTTGCCACCCCATTACCAGACTTTCTAGAATGTTCTGGGTCACAGAGCTGCCCACTATTTATGCTTATGAAAGGTTAGTGTTTGTAAGTTGTTTTTCCTCTGGAGTTAACAGGTTTATGCTGAGCTATTATCTCACCTGTCCTCCACTCTGAGGCTGAGGACAGAAAAATAGACAGGATTAGGATGCCAGAGACAGCACGGATCACAGTGGAGCAAACAGCACTCACCACGGCGCACAGACATGGTTGTGGGCGATGAGGTAATCAGCCTCACATAGACCTGCAATAAAAACACAAAACACAGGGCCCCGGTGACCACAGAATCCATCCCCAACTCCCTGCCAACTGTAGGTTGATAGAAATAGGTCCTAATGCAGATTAAAAGGGTTCATACACAAATACATTCATTAAATTCAAATTGTGTCTTTCAAAAATGGTTTTAATTCTGAAAAGACTGGAACAAAAACAGATAAATTAGATGGTTCACATGGTATTACTGGCCTAGTCCTACAACCAATTCTGAGTACCTCCTCCAATTTGGGGAATAAAGAAAGAAAATGTGGTTGATATCGCTTTGTCCACACCAACACGCACCTGCAGGATATTCATGTGAACCTAGAGAGTAGCTGCCTGCAGGCCCAGAACCCCGAGGGCCAACATGGACGCAGTCTTGCCCTACAGACCTTACGCAGAGCCTTTCTGGGGTCTGGAGAAGCTGGTAGGAGGATAACACTTGTTTTAATCTTACTTTCTCCAAATTAGACTAATTCACCCAGCTCCTGTGCCATCCTCTTCTCCCCGTTGGGGTCCCCCGAAGCCCTGTGCAGATCAGTCTTTGCGCTTTAAACCAACCATACCTAATGGCCTCTGAACACAGCCAGGTGTTGGGGTGGGCAGGACTGTCATTCCTCCTGTCCTCACTCTGAAGAGTTTTACCATTTCTTCCTTGTCCTAGCCTGACGGCCCCCTTCATGTATATTGGCAGCTCTTATTTTACCCTTCATATGTTTATTTTTGCCTCTAAGTTTCTTCTGTTTTTACCAAAACCATAGAAGCTTCTCCTCCCACCACACTTATACCACACACAAAAAGAAGTCGGCAAAACATTTTAATTATTTCCAACCACAACACCACTTCTGTGTGACTACAAAGAAGAAAGCTTTAGAGACCAACAGAGGGAACTAAAGGCTCAACAAGACCAAAGCCTAGGGAATGGCTTAGCCCAGCCCGACTCCCCAAACCCCAGCCCGGTCCTCCTTCTACTGGAGAGATTGTTCTGATGGCCTCAGCTTCGACCAATAACATTTTATAGCCCATCCATGAAGCACGCTTGCCCGGGAGAGGCACTGGCCAGGTGCCTCTGCTAATAAATTGCTGCTCTAAGCCAAAGGCTTTCAGGACGCCATTGGTGTTTGGGGGGAGAGGGGAGGGATTGGAGGGGACAGGGTCGTGGGCTGCATTTTCAAAAGGATAATAGATCAAAGGACATATGTGTCAACCTCAGATGTAACAGGAAGCGCAGTGGGAATCAAGCACTGGATACGCTACCAACCTTCGGTGCGGTTTAATGGAACCCTGCCTACTCTCTGGGTCTCCCTGTCCTAGTCTATAAAGGTCTCTGTGGCCCTTGCGGAGATAGGGATGGAATGACCTGGAAGGGAAGGAGGAATCCCTCTGAGAGAGGAAAGGAGAAGAGGAAGCTGAACAAAAGAGAGTGTGTGAGGAGGAAGAGAAGGGGAGTTAGGGAGAAACGTTTTTACTAAGATACTGAAAAAAAGTTTAAAGTGAAACTGGAGCATTCGCGGGCTCTGGCTTTCATCTGTATGCAGAGAGAGAGAGAGAGAGAGAGAGAGAGAGAGAGAGAGTGTGTGTGTGTGTGTGTGTGTGTGTACACATACAAAGTAATTTTCGGATAGCGACGGCGTGGCTGAAGGAGAAGCCTGCATGAGCGCGGGAGCAGGGCGAGGGCCCATCCCGGGCCGGCTGGGCGCTGCGCCTCCGCTCCCCCGCGTCGCCGCGCTCCCCGAAACCGCCAGGGGGCGCTGCGCGCTGCGGCGAGGGGCGGAGCTGCTTTAAATCGCGGCGCCCAGCGGTTCCGAGTCTCAGTCCCAGATCGGGCGCAGCTGCCACCGCTCGCATCCCGACTCCGGCGCCAACTCGGACTGGGACCCGGACCTGGACCCGCACCCAGAGCCCCTGTAGCGGCAGCTCGGCGAGCGGGGCCCCCGCAGTAACTTGCTTGGCGCGGCCCCGGCTACCTGCGCGAGCCCCAGGTGCGCACTTGCGAACTCTGCCTTCTGCACCTGCCAACCCGGAGCCGCGCGAGCGCCCGAGCGAGCCATGGCCAACGCGGGGCTGCAGCTGCTGGGCTTCATCCTAGCCTTCGTGGGCTGGATCGGCTCCATCGTCAGCACTGCCCTGCCCCAGTGGAAGGTTAACTCCTATGCCGGCGAGAACATTGTGACCGCCCAGGCCATCTTCGAGGGGCTGTGGATGTCCTGCGTGTCGCAGAGTACAGGACAGATCCAGTGCAAAGTCTTCGACTCCTTGCTGAACCTGAACAGTAAGCGCATCCCCACCCCGCCGCCTAGGGGCCCCAGGCCCGGGGGCTCCGTTAAGGAGTGGTGGCCCCATTCTGTTCTGCGACTAAATGGTTATGGTCTTCAGGTGGTCAGGTCTTCTGACCCTGTGCCGTGTTGGGAGGACGCGGAGGGAACTCTGGTTGAGGAAAAGGCCCAGGCCTGAGCTCTAGTTTGCCTCTGAATCCCTGGAGAAACTTTCTGCCCCCTCTCTTCGCCCCAGGTGTGGTTTCATCTTGAATTCTTATGGGGGTGGGTGGGGATCGGGAGACTGAAGGCCACATTGAACCGGACCTCTTGGCTCCTTCTGGACAGTCTGAGATTCTGTGTAACTTCAGGATTGCTAGGGCTCCGACAAGAAAATCCTGTGCCTCTGGTAGTTTTTCAAGTGTGCAAAATTAAATATACAATCCCCAAAGATCAAATAAGGAAGTTTTTAAAACTATACTCTTATTGGCACACTGTAATTATACATCATGCTGAAGTTTTTAAAAAAATTTAACAAAAATGATTAATGTTGGAGAGGTCATTGAGAACCTTTCTTTCTTGTCATCCTTTTGCCATTTGCCACCAACCTTCTAAACGAATACTATAAACTCCTCTAAACTAATACTGTACACTCAGCTTCTTCTGAAGACCCTGGGAATGAACACTAAACCTTTGGGCAAATCTCACGATTTCAGTGACGTGTCAGAGTCAGAGTCACAGTCCTACATGCTACGTCCCATCTCGGCATCTTCTACTCACATTTGAGATTGACTATTTCCTTTCTTGGGATTTTTAAGATCTAGTAAGTGCACAGAAGGCCCTCTCAGTACTACTTGAAGGAGCCTCTTGAGATTCGCCCAGAGGTTTAGTGTTCAATCACAGGGTCTTCAGAAAAAAGTACCCATATAGTGTTAGTTTAAAAGACAAGGTTGGTGGCAAGTGGAAAAAGGACAACACACACAAAAAGGTTCTAAATGACTTTTCCAGCATAATATAAAGGGAAGAGCAGAGGCCCGGAAGGGAGGCGCAGCAGAGCAGGCATGGCTGGTGAGAGCAGAGGTCAGCGAGGGAAGGAGGCTGCGCTGGAGCGAGGAGACGGGGCCTGCTCCAGGTTTTCATCTCCCGGGAAGGACGTGCTGTGTGATGGATGCTCACTTCTCATTTGTCAAGTTGGAAAGGGTTATGTAGAGGGAAATTTTTCTATGGATGTTAGGGAGAAAGATGAGAGATGACTTCCTCCTTCTTTTTTTTTTAAATAAAAGGTTTTGGGTTCCTTAAAAAAATAATTAAATTCCCAGTAGGTAATAGCTGGATTATCTCTGTTGAGAAACCACATTAATGGTTGTGTACTGTATCATCTGTTAAGTCCTTTGGCCGACATGAAGAAAGCTTCCCTAGCCTTTGCCAGATAACCAGATTGCCCATCAGTCCCAGCTGTGTGCTGGGGGAGCAGTGTGGGCACCGCTCAGGTGGACTCGACTTGCTTTGTCCGCTGCCTTCTAGAAAGGAACAACTTTCCATAGAGCAGGTTGAAAGCCAAACCATTTGGATACTAAGCCTGCTCCAGATGTCTGGATGTCTAGGTACCCCGGACACCTGGAGAATGTGCTCAGTCAATGTGCATGGTGGTTTGGTGGTATCGTGTGTGGTCATTTCAGCTTTTCAGAGTTCCAATGCTAGGACTCTATTATATCAAAATTAATCTCTAAGTTTAGTAATTGCATGTTGTTTATTGCTATCTTGGGATATATTTATACTTCTAAAACAAACAATTGGGAAATAATCATTGAATTTCCCCCATGGAAAGAGAAATACATTTAAGGATAAGGTGCCAGGTCTTTTCGGTAGCACACTGTAGAACTGGCAGATGGAGCAAGTGCCCAGGGCAATTCCAGAGAAATCTCACTGTCATTTTTATTCCACTGAACAAAATAGTTCAGTTTCAACACATGTAATTAAGTTTCCTTTATAACTCCCTTGAATGACAAAATGGTATTACGTTGGTTCATGCTATAAATATTCAGTCAGATCATCCTTACACATGATACTGTGTTAGAATATTTCCTTTCAACTTATTCCTTGTCAATATAGTTATTTTAGTTTTAAAAACTGGTAGAAGCAATAAATCTTCCCCTCTTCCACGTGTGCATCTTGGGGACTTCTTATTTGATTGTTGAATGGAGAAGAGTCTGGATTCAGCTTTGGTTAAAATCCATGGTTTGTCCAAGATGGAGCTGAGGCCTTTCTCCCAAAACCGATTCCCAGGAGAGGGAGTCTTGACTCACAGGTTCTTTCTCCGAACCGGCCAGTGAATCACTGGATGCCTTTGGATGGAGCCCAGAAAATCTCTCTCTGTTTCTCCACCTGAGCAGTGATGCTCACACCCACCTGATGAAGAGGTCCAGGTGGTGAATCATTGGCTGGTTTAGGTAGAGCTCTATGACATCTAGAGATGAAAAGGATTATCTGTGTGTGTATATAAGCAGTGTGCCTCATAGAAGGGTACAGTTCAGGAAATGCTTTTAGATGAAAGCTTGGTCGGAGGTTACCTGAAATTGTACTTTGCTGTCTTTGCCAGCAGAGTCGACTTAGCACCTTACATCAGATATAGGAATGAATCAAGGTTTTAGCACCAAACATTAAAATCTCCTGTTTCCCTGTTTTAATAGTGTCAGTTATTTTTTAAAAATGACCTTCACATAGTATCTAAAGTAAGCACACTGTACACAGAATATACCGTATATAATATAAGAAATGAGATACAGTGCATATAGTGTGTAAGCACACCGTATTTGGAATACACTGTGGATAATATAGGAAATGAGATACAGCATGGGCTTCTTTTAGGTAGTTCTGGCCAAGCAATTTATGCAAATATAACCAAGACACTTCCTAGAGAAACTGTTACACAAGGTGGGATTTTACAGTGGCTGAGACAACTTCCCTTGCATCCCATGTGATGCTATGACTCTTGCAGCTGAAAGTTGGAAATAAGAGAGCACCAGATATAATTGCAGTAGACTTTTCTTAATTAACCTGCACATCTTGCCTTGTTTTAATTTAATTCTCCACACTTTGGGAAACCCGTGCCTATTTTACATACTTACTTATTTGATTCTTCATGCCTGACTTTAATAGCTAGAGCTGTCCAAAGATTGGGCTGCCCTGGGAGGCCGCGTGTTGGGAGGTATCCAAGCAGAGAATAAGTAAGCATTTTGTAGGAATGTTGTTGGGAAGATCCAAGCACCAGACAAATGGGAGGTTAGGCTAGACTCTCTTTAAGTCTCATCTAACCCTGAGATTCTGTAATTTGTTTATAAGCTACTCTAGCCTGTTAAACTTGCTCTGCATGAATCCACATGTGTGTAGGAGGGCTTAATGAGTATTGGTCGTCATGAGGTTTCACAGCACTCTCACCATGATGTCAGGCTCAGTCAGAGAAACAAAATCCCTGACTTAGACAGTCTTTGAAGCAGAGGCAGAGAGGAGGGCACCCACTTATGCATCTACACACGACCTCTACTTTATGCCTGCTAAACCGAGGGCATTCAAAGGGCCATTGGTGTTCAGATGTTTTAAGAATTAATTCTCACTCCTTGTTTTTCTTTTGGTTTATATGTTTGGTTTTTTGTGGGACTCTTTGTTTTGCTTTGTTTTGTTTTGTGATACTGGAGAATGAACTCAGAGGCATTCTACCTCTGAGCTACACCCTCAGCCCTTTTTGTTTTTGTTTTGAAACGGGGTCTTGCTAGGTTGTTGAGAGTTTTACTAAGTTGCTGAGGCTGGTCTTGAAACTGCCATCCTCCTGTCTCAGTTTCCTAAGTACTGTGATTACAGGCATGCACCACCATGCCCAGCTAGTTCTGACTCTTTGAATGATGGAAGTTAAAACAAAAATCCAGGCTTGAGATGAGAAGTTCTCAGTTGTGACCCTGGTTTTGCACTAAGTAGCCATATGTGTCTGTGATGGTGACTCACTTGACGACCCTGAGCTCAAGTATTTTCCCCACATGTAAAATAGGGCAGAGTAGGAGGACCAGAGATTCATTCACCCATTCAGCAAACATGAGCCCCACCCTGTTCTCACCTCTAGGGATGTAACTAAGATGATTTCAAAGGTTCTTTCCAATGCCAACGTTCTTTGTTACTAAGCTCAGTGGTTGGAGGGGAAACGCAAGTGGCCTATCTTAGGTTGCCTTGAGTGACGAGTGTCCTGGAGGTAATACAGAAGCATACATTTAATCATGGTATCATTTTATTTTTTTTAAGACAAGCAAAAGAAAGTAGCAGAACTTCTCAGGGCATCTTGAAAAGTGCTAAGTCTTTCCTCACCCTGGACCACTTCATTTACTGACTGTGCTCATGTTGGAAGGTCGAGCCTAGTGGTCACCAGCTCATGCACCAGTAAAATGGAAATGCTAACAGTGAATTCTCTCACGAAACTGAACATCAGTGAAAAGCAAGAGACTTCATAAGTGAAAAATCCTTAGGAGTCTAATTCTGCGACAGTCTTGATGGGCTCATTTAATTGCAGGGGAGAAAAGAGTATTTTTCTTCTAGTCACCCAATGGTCAGTTCTTTCATTCACCTAGTACTTATTAGCAACTACTGATGCAAAGAAGGATGGTATGAAGATAGATGTAATTGAAATATATTTTGTCTTTGATATGTAGTTGATAGGGTAAGAATATGGCAATGTCATTAGTAAGTAGCAAAAACAATGTCAAGTATTTACAAGAGATTCTCCTGCCTGTGTAGCGAGACTTTAAAGCTTTGGAAAGACATTTCCACATACTTGTCTATGATTGTCTTCCTATACTTGTGTTTATTAATGTAACTGTAGTACACTAGTACCATCCAACTCATTTCTTGTCTTATAAGTAGAGACCTTTGTAAGTATTTTTTTAATTATACTTTCAGGTTGAAAGTGGTAAGAACTCCTTAGGGGGTCTTTAAGCTCAAGATTATCAGTCTGGCTAAGTATAATTAAAAGACTGCCTTTTCTGTTTACTGCTGAATAATGATGAGAAACAATAGTGTAACTTTTTGAATGTTTGCTAACCAAATTTTCCTCAGACAACTTTAGTTAGTTATCATAATATTGTAGACATATCTGCAAATTAAAGGGTCCAAGAAAGGAATACATTTGCAACTAGATTTGTTCCAATCAGATCAGTTCAAAATTAATAGCACAAAACTATGTTATATCTCTCTGGTCAGAAATACTATTTTCTAGCTTTCAAACATTTCTCTCAATTTCTCTGTTCTGCCCCTTGTTACTCCACTAAGAAAAAAAAAGAAACTTCTTGATAGCTTGTTGGATACATAATTTTAAAAATAGATCAAATTAGCCAGGATGGTGACACATGCCTGTAATCCCAGGACTTGGGAGGCCAAGAAAGGAGGATCACAGGTTCAAGGACAGCCTCAGCAACATAGCGAGACTCTTATTAGCAACCTAGCAATACTCTGTTTCAAAAAACAAAAGATCAAGAGGGCTGGGGATATAGTTCGGAGGTAGAATACCCCTGGGTTCAATCCCCAGTACCATGAAAAAAACTAGTTCAAATTAAGTAAAAAGTACAAATTGTTCCTTTCTCCATAAATTTTTCTAACTTTTAATGACCTAAACTAAGTCTGGCTTTATGTAACAAGATCTTAACATCCCAGGCTCTGTAAGGAAATGTTTCTCAGTATTATTTCAAAGATTAAGCTAAACACAATAGTATGTACTTTTACATATATGTTACAATTTTATAAGATAAAGACCTTCTAATTCAAATTCATTGAGCATAGACTGAATAACCCATGTGACTTAAAAGGCTTCCATGAAACCTTAATTTGAAAGAATTCATCTGGCTCGAGATTAAAACTGTGCCATTTAGATTTGGTCTGTACGTAAAACCTCATAACTTGCAATACAGTGTTGCTTACTTTCACTTATCATCCATCATTACAAATGCACAGTGGGTGAGTTTTCATGCTGTTATGGTTATCAACCTGTGTGTGCGTGTGTGTGTGTGTGTGTGTGTGTATGTGTGTGTGTGTGTGTCTGTATGTATGTGCATTATTTTTACATTTTCCTCACATATCATTATAGTTAAGAATTCATCCAAATGTCTCCAGTGAAGCAAGGTGAGATTTTTTGATGCCAGCAAATATTGTAAAATATAAAAAAAATCATAAGTCAATGGCTCCCGGGATGTAGATAGAAGATACTGCTTTGAAAAACAACATCCTTATACTACTGCTTTATCACATTTTAAAAATGAAACATTAGCCCCTTGATGTATATAATTCTTAAGTATTATTTTTTCATTTTCTCCATTATTTTTGTGAATTAGACAAATAACACATTATTCTATGAGGAAACAAAGCATGGTAGGGTTATTAGCAAGCATGGAACAGAATATCTGTTCCCTCCTCCACAGAAACTTTGCAGAAGTGGTAAATAGGTATGACATGAATTAAATGTGTTTTTTGATAACTTGTAGGGAAATTTTTTAGAGATGAAAATTGTGAATATTAGGTCATTCTTGATGGGTGTGTATGGGGCCTGGAGTAGTTTATACATATGTACTCCTTACTTGAGAGATCAGAGGTTTTATAAAGCCTGACTCACAAGACCGAAGCTCAGTAGACTCTTCATGAAGGATACCATCGCTAAGCGCTGAGACCTGCTGGGCTAGTGGCCTGCCGTTTTTACTTGATGAACAGATCTGTATGATTATTATATAAGCTAGGTAAAATTTAGGGCCCTGTAACTTGAACACAGTGGAAAACTTGGAGAGAGATCAGAGAAAGCAACAAAAATCATTAATAGAGGGTTGAAAAACTGAGTATTTATGATAAAATAAAATGGGAGGTGTCCGTGAGATGTAAGAAGTTACATATATGTCAAGGATGACCATAGCAGATATATTCTCTAATTATATGATCTCTATACTAAGGGTAAAAATCATGTCTCCCCTGCTTTAAGATCCTCCAATGACTTCTGGTTACACTTTGATTAGACTCCAAACCCCTTACCCTAGATTGCAAAGCTCTGCACACTATCTTTCTTCTGCATACCTTGCTAAGCCTCTTCTCACTTCCCACATCTTATTCTCCAAGTTTTCCCAGGACAAAGGACCTTCTTAGGATACAGGACTTTTAGCTTAAAGCTGAAGGCGGTCCTGGGCAAACTGGCATGAGTGTGCCTCCTCATCTCTGCTCCTTTCAGCATCCACCTGAGGTGCTTTCCTTCCGAGTGGAATTTTAGGCCCAAATCTGAAATCCGTGATATGAATAAGAATTTAGCTATTTTATATTTCATGTTCCTTCTAAGTAATGATTGGCTTTGCAAAAGCTGCTGGTAAATGAGAAGTAAGTGTACACCTTAGCTCTGGAGTCTGCGGTACTTTCCTCTTCATACCACAGTATGATTTGTGATTCCAAGGGAAAGGTTTTGTAATGATCTTGCGAACAGCTTCACTTCCTGGTAAACCTGTGGCTCATGGAACATATGTTTTGATCCAGCAGTTCCTCCACCACCTGGAATCTTGAGATAAGTGTACGTGGGTGTGCATATGTGCTCAGGCACAACTATGAGGAGGTGGATATTTCAGTGGAGGCAGAGGGTGTCTCTGTTTCATCTTTTAATGAAATCAAGTAACATTTTATTTTGGCTTCCAAATAATCACTCAAATACTATAAAAACACCTTTGATACTTCTTAAAAAGAAATTGCTGTGATTTTTTTCATAGATTGGTGATGATGAGAATTGGAATATCAATAAATTAAAATTTAATGACATTTCAGAAATATTTAATTTTAATTATGATTGGCAACCTGAACCTGGGTATAAATTAGATATTAGGATTTAAAACCTTTCCATCATCCCAGTCACTTTTAAAGACCAGCAAGAAGCCAATTGTTCTAACTGCCTGGATAAAGATATTATCAACATATTTTATAATTGAAACATATTCCCAAAGAAAACTAAGTAGTTTACCCCAACCCGTAATTTGTTACAATGTATATAATGTTTATGTGTGCAAAAGTACTTGTCACAATATTAACACTGTCAATGAGATAGTGATCTACAATTAAAGTAGGAATTTAAATAAAATCTTTTTTCAAGTCTGCATCTTTATACCTGTGATGGTCATAAGCTTTTACTCTTTAAGAGACATATTGGTATAATCTTTCAAACCTAATCCTGTCTATTTGATCATGACTCAGTACACCAAAGACAATAACAAGAAACTAGAAAATTAGTAAAATCTTGAGAAGTACTAGAGTAAATGATTGCTATTTTACAACATGACAGTTTAAATAGCTTAAAAATCTGGTAAACCTTTGAGTATGAATCTACTACTTCTACTACTATGTTCCAAGGTTATTTTGTTTTGTTTCAAGAAAATGGATCTGGGCATGGTGGTGCACACCTGTAATCTCAGTACTTGGGAGGCTGAGACAGGAGGATTGTGGATTCAAGAACAGCCTCAGCAATTTAGTGAGATTTTCAGCAACCTAGTGAGACCCTGTTTTAAAACAAAAAGTAAAAAGGTCTGGAGGTGTAGCTCAGAGGTACAATGCCTCTGGTTCAATCCCCAGTTCCAAAGGGGGGGAGGGAGAGGGAGAAGGAGAGGGAGAGAGAGAGAGGGAGAGGGAGAAAGGAAGGAAGAAAGGTTGGTCTCATATCATCCCCCACACCCCTTCAGTCATTGGATACACAAATGTGGCTTACTCAGCCATGATAAATCCTTAAAAAGTTCATTTATGCTCCACATTCACCTTTTTTTCCCCCTGAAGCTTGATGATTGCAGTGTAGACCTGGTGACTAATACCAAAAATGTAGTGTAAGCCATTTTAATTACCAATGGTGAACATCAAGGGTAATAAGCATGATTGTTATTTCAGAATTAAAGTACTACATTATTAAGGATTAAACAAATATTAGTTCAGTTAAGCCTATTCAAAATAGATCATTACTTATTTTTCAAGTTGAGTTTGAATTTAATTTAAAAAATACCAAATGTTAGGGCTGGGGAGCATCTTGTTCAGCAACTAGCCTAGGTGCCTGCTTTTCTGGAGATAATACTGTTGGCCAGCAGCAGAGACATCACTATAACTGAGGCCTCCTGACTCCTCCTTCAGTTTTCTCTCTTAGTGAAATATATTTGGTCTTCTAGAAGTCACTCTCTTCTTGGTCTAGGCATGATTTTTACATGTTATAAAATATTTCTTGCCAGGTACTTTGCAAGCAACCCGTGCCTTGATGGTGATTGGCATCCTGCTGGGACTGATAGCAATCTTCGTGTCCACCACGGGCATGAAGTGTATGAAGTGCCTGGAAGACGATGAGGTGCAGAAGATGCGGATGGCTGTTATTGGGGGCGTGATATTTCTGACTGCAGGTGAGAGAGGCCTGGCTTCCTGTTCCCCTCACTAACCTGTCCCTAACATGGTTTTTGATCAAGTTTTCAGTTTCCTTAGGTTAGGTTGGATTCATTGCATTTAAAATTATTTCAGTCTCTTTAAATCTGCAGGCATAGACCTTATGGTCAGTTGACTTTTGAGTTCTTCATGGGAGTCAAATGAAAATTTTACACGTCTGCTTACATGTCAGGTCTATTCATTAAGGTCTCAGGTACCCGCTTGTTTGTTAGAACCAGTCTCCCCAGGTAAAGAGAGATGTTTGCTATTTAGGAAACACTCAGACCATTTTAAATAATTCAGGAAATGTCTATGGTGTCTTCATAGATACTATGTAGAGAAAAAGGGGTAGTGAAAGAAGACATAAGTAATATGTGAATCATACAGGACTGTGAAAGATGAATAGGACTGGGATCATTGGAGAAAAGTGAATACAACATTCCAGATGGGCAAATGTAATTCCAGAATAAGCAAGAGGTACCCCTAGACCAGAGAAAGGCCAACTGGGGTGGGGGTGAAATGTCAAAATGGCAGGAAATTAAATTAGATAAGTTAAGAAAGAAAACAATATGGAAACACCTTGGAAAAAAAGTCTTGATAAAATAGCAAGGCTACATTTCTCATAGAAAATAAGTCGGTATTTGCTGCTTTATCCAAGTGTTAATTGACACATTAGATTATGTGTCTCTTGAGAAAATGAAAACTAGAAGATGGACAACACCATTTCACAGCTTTATAATAAGGTTTATTTTAAATATGATAGATAGCCAGGCGTGGTGGTACACACTTGTAATCCTGGTACTTGGGAGGCTGAAACAGGAGGATCACAGGTTCATGGCCAGCCTCAGCTACTTAGTGAGGCCCTCCACAACTCAGTGAGACCCTGTTTCAAAAATAAAGAATAAAAAATAGGGCTGGGGATGTAGCTTGCAGGTAGAATGCCCCTGGGTTCAATCATCAGTACCAAAAAAAATAAAACATAAATAAATAAATAAATAAATAAATAAGATGGGTATTATGTTGTAGATGTAATATATATATATATATATATATCTTCTTATATAGACATATAATATATAGTATATAGATATAGCAATTGGCTACTATAGAATTCATTTATAATATATACAATCATAATATTATGTTATATCATAATTTATAATATATATTAACCTACTTTTTTTGAAAAAGACATCGGGACTATAACTCTACCATTAGAAAAACTCAAGTTAGACGTTCTTTTCTTATTTTTCTTGTTGGCAGCGATCTGTGGGGGCTTTGCTCCAGCAAAATATGTGGATTTAACCAGTGATGGAGGGAGAGTGTCTGCAACTTTGCTAAAGATGTGGTTAAAGTCACCAGTTATAAAATTTCAGCTTTTCCAAACACAAATTGGCTCCTGCCTGAAAAAGCATGTTTTATTACTACAAATTTCATCTTGTATCAGCACTCACTCCATAGCTCCCTTTCTTTGCTTGCCTTCATGTAACTCCCAGAAGTAGCTGCAGCCCTCCCATTTCAGTCTCAGGACTCGCTCAGGAGTGCAGGCCACAGGCGCAGGAGCCTGCACATGGTCTAGTTGAACAGCCCAAATCAGTCGTATTTTCTGTCACATATTAGAGGCAATTAGTTTGGACTACTTTTTTGAAGGGGAGAGGGAGTAGCATAGAAGCTAATTTGCTTAACAAATTCTTGGAATTACCATAAAAAGAGGTTAGCTTCTTCTTTAATTTATTTTTGATTGACAGGTCAATGTGTATGTATTAATTGTATGCAACATGATGTTTCAAAGTATATATACATATATATGCATATATACATACATTGTAGAATGAATAAATTAACAATATATGCCTTGCCTCACATAGTTATCATTTTTCTGGTAAGAACAAACTCTTAGCATTTTACAAGAATATATTATTTACTGTAGTCACCATTTTGTATAATAATTCTCTTGACCTTATTCCTCCTGTCTAACTAAAATTTTGTATCTTTTGACAAATATCTACTTTGGATGACAAAGTTTGAGATATTTTGTACTTCTTATAAATGAAAGTACAGGTGATTTTGACTGAGTGATTTCTCTGGTGTTAATGAACACACAATGCCACAGGAACCTGAGCTTCTGTCACATAACTGGATCAGATGTGGCACCATGGCGAATCATGCCAGTGTCAGCTGTTGCCCTGGCCAACAGGCAGTAGGAATGTGGGTGTTCTGGTCCATTCTGTGATGTGTCCTGTGTGTTCTGCTATCTGGCTGCTTGTTTTGCTTTTGACTCAACAGAAATGTAAATTTTGAATGTGGTCAAGAAGAATGTAGGAGAATTTTCATCTTACCTTTGTAAACAACTCTGTACTAATAAGAACAACAGTTTTATCAAAAGTAGCTTAAAATACTAAACTGTAGTACTATAGTGCCTTTGAAGTAGATCTTGAACAAGATGCACCTGCTGAATGGTTTCTCGAAAGCATTTGTGCCAGTGACCTTGAACTATAAGTAAATAGAATAAACTATGCCTCACTCCAATCTAGTATTTTTGTATATCTTAACAAAACACATAGCATAAATCATATCTAGGTCAAGTCTATTGTGCCTAATACTCATAAAAATGGCAGCACTGTTGATGAGATGTTATTTGTATAAAATACACTTAGGTTTAGTAGGCTATGTATTTATGCTCGGTGTTCTGAAGTGATTAACAGTCTTTTGTTTTGAATTTCTGTAGGTCTGACTGTTTTAGTTGCCACAGCATGGTACGGCAATAGAATTGTTCAAGAATTCTATGACCCCATGACCCCCGTCAATGCCAGGTAATGCTATTCAAGCATAAAATAGTTTATTCTCTGAGAAAATACCCTTTTATGTTCAACAAAGTCCTGCTAGTGCCATAGTTTCTCAGATTTGCTTTCAAGAATTGTATGGAATTTTATGTCAAACTTTCAAACAATTTAAATGACCTGTGACTCATGTTAAAATGAGTTTGATAATTGCTGTAACAGCCTGTATTGATGACAAAATGTACTTCAAAGTAGAAAAAGTTCTAAGCCGTATACTTCTCAACCATATGCTGCATCCTTTTTCCCCTCAAATACTAACAAAAATATTAATATATTTTAAATTTTCTGATATTTCCAACACCTATTGTTACTTGCCACTAGTGCATAGTTTATAATTGAAAAGAAAATTAGTATTCCCCTAGTGGATAATGAATAATACTGCATACCCAACAGTTAATTTTTACATGTAAAGCCATGATGTATTGTTTCTAGTACACTGAGATACCCCTTTGAAATTTTATGTTCCATCACAACTATAAAGTTGACTTTACAAAGGTCATCTTTCTTAATAGTACAAGTTGTGCAAGTTAAAGAGCTGGTTCTTGGCGCTCATGTAATGACACTCTTTGATCAGGGACAGCACTTAGTGTCTTGCTGCCCTCACATCTTTATGCTTAATAACTACATTCAGAGTTCAATGTTAAGATGTAATTATTGTTTGTAAGTGCTAGGATGAATGAATGAAAAATCTCAGTGTTTTCAGAGATAAGATGTACTATTTTTTTGCATAATCACCCACGTACAGAATACAGACTGCAATGATTGTGTTGGAGCCCGTCCCATAAGATTTACAATTCGGGGACAGAAACTACTAGAGGTCAATAGGCCAATTTTTTTACCAGAGTATTAATACCAGTAGTGCATGTGAAAGCAATTTATAAATTGCTAGGCACTGTGCGCTTGTTATTTACATCATTGAACATGATCCTGAGAGCAGTTCAGGAGGCAGATGGGATTATCCTGCTTTGGGAGAAGAAACTGAAACTGAAAGGTGACGTTGTTCTCCCAGAATTACAGCTGTCGAGGGTTTGCATCAGAATTTAAACCCAGGCCTTATGGCTTCTAGATCCAGCTCTTCTCTCTTTTTATTGGCCACAATTAGTCACAGATACCGCACCCCAAGAGGCTGGCTTCATACACCCTCCTGGATCACCCTAATTCAGGATGGGCCACGGGCTTCTCGGAAATCTTTTTTATAAAACATTAATTTGGATTTTAGCTTATATAGATGGTTGGTTCCAAATATTTAAAAAAAAACTCTAGTAGTCTCCACCACATTCTAGCAGGGTTTTTTTTCTTATAAAATATGATTTCTACTTAGTGATAGCAAGCATGGCTTACTAAGCTTTCATCTAGGAGCTATGGCCCAGACCTTATGCATGTGCACATGTGTGTGTGTGTGTGTGTGTGTGTGTGGCTTGGGATTGAACCCAGGGGCATTCTGCCTCTGAACATACCTCTAGCCCTATTTTATTTTTTATTTTGAAATTAGGACCTCACTAAATTACTGTGAGTCTCACTATGTTGCTGAGGCTGGCCTTGAACTTGCAATCCTCCTATCTCAGACTCCCAAGTACTAGGATTACAGGCGTGTGCCACCATGACCAGCTCCCACTTCTGAAATATACAAATATGCTTTACAAGGCTCCTTTACATGGAAACGTCTTTGGAAATATCTGTGTAACTAAGCAGGTATTGCTTGTCATATTGCCTGATTCACTATTATAAATTGTCAGTGATTGCAATGTAAACATTCCTGTGTATATGTGTTCACAAACTGGAAAGAACCTCCCCAAAGGATTGTGGGGGATTCTTTTCAATGGAAAGAAATACAATGTGTATTACAATGACTTCCTTCCTTGATTATATTAGAAGAATTGCCAATGATTCATTGACCAATGCATCGTCTTTCCCCTTTAGGTATGAATTCGGCCAGGCTCTCTTCATTGGTTGGGCTGCTGCCTCCCTCTGCCTTCTGGGAGGTGCCCTACTTTGTTGCTCCTGTCCCCGAAAAACAACCTCTTACCCAACACCACGGCCTTATCCAAAACCTACACCATCGAGTGGGAAGGACTACGTGTGACAGAGGCAAAGGGAGACAGTCCTGTTGACACAAACGGAAAATGGACATTGAAATACTGTAATTGACATTAAGATCTTAGACTTTTGACTATTGTAATCTGGACTGTGGTATTACCAAAGAAACCGTACTTTTATAAATACCCATTGCTAGCAGTAGCTTAGTCTTATTTGATCTTCTTTCCTCGGTAGGGGAGAGAAGCCCTTTCCATTTGTATTACTGCTTCCCACTGAGTAAGTATACTCAAATAAGGGGGAAGGGGTGCTTTTTAAGTATGTATAGATATGTATATATACATGTTTTTCTATAAAAAAATTAGACAGTAAAAATCTCTTTTTCTCATTCTGTTGATATTAGCAGACTTAAAATATCACCAAAATAGAAAAATATATATATAATTTCATGTTGATTAAATAAGAAACTTACTGGTGCATTTTTCTTTCTTTTTTCTCCATACATACAGAATAGGTCAAATATCATTTATCCTACCCCCTTCCTTCATCAGCTTTTAGTGTCCTTGCCCTAAAACCAAAACCACTTTACCAAGTATGAATTCTTTCTGTTCTTCATGTATGTGCTTTTCTTACACTCATTTTAATTTTTTAACCGTAATTTTATAGCACTTGGTTCTTCATCAGCCTTTTATTTTTTAGGTTAGGTTGGTCTCTAACTCCTGAATCTGATAATGTATCTCACAGGCTACGTTTTAACAGCTAAAGTCAGTAAAAATCCCTTACAAATCACATCTGTGGGGGCAAACCTTTCTGCGTGGCCAGATGACATTCTCCTGTCACCCTTCCCAAATAATCCCTGTACTTTGACCCGTGGCACTCTTGTTTGCTTTGAAAATATTTGTTTCACTGAATGGCTGTGCCTCTTGCCATGGTGTCATAACACATTTTTATTGATGGAGTTTTAAGGTACTCAGGCACAGTTCCATAGCTCCCAAACTACCTTCATCTTCCTCTTTTCTCAGCTATATTATTTTCTCATATGCAATTATATAGTTTACCTCTTCCCAGAGAGGCGTGGTCTGTTTATCTGAACAAAGTGCTAGACTTGCTGAAGTGATAATCTGGTGACAAATATTCTCTCTGCAGCTGTGAGCGAGTCACTTAATCTTTCTGCACTTAATCTTTCTACCTCTTTTCCCATCTGTCAAATTGAGATAATTATGCTTAACCAGCTGGTGGAGGTAATGTGAGTATTAATTAGCTGATATGACTCTCATTCTTTGAACATGAAATATGCATAAGTAGTGTTTTCCTTTGCTCAATTGGCAGTTTTGGAGTCACTGGATAAAATCTACACACATGCCTTCGCATGGTTCACCACCTTCTTTTTGCCACAGGTCCATTTCCTTTCATTGGGCAGGGCCTAGCATGACCTTGGTGCTCTGTTTCATTTTAACCACTGCTCTTACTTTCCTGTACGGAATACTACTTCATATGAGCAAGATGATGTAATGTGCAGGGTGTTGGCCTTGAGGTCTGGAGACCTGGATTTGAGTTGGTGCTATCAATTATTGCCTTGAGATTGGGCAAGGCGCTTGGCTGCCCTAGATTTATTGCTTCATCTGTAAAATGAGGTTTGCAATTCCTGACCTGCCTGCATCACAAGGGGGATGTGGGGATCCAGTGAGATCAGATGCATGTAAATGTGGTTTGTAAGATGGAATGTGCTGTACTAGGAGGAAGAATTAAGAAGTTTAAGTGCATAGTTTGGAGGGTTACTTTTTAAAGGAATGAAAAGAGAGGAATAGTAAGAAATGAGTCTCTTGCCTTAACCAACCTCTCAAGTGATGAGACATTAAAGTGAAATGCAGCCCAGTAAATAGAAAGGATTCTAAGGAAGTCCTCGTTTCTTCAGGAGGATGCACTGAAGATGCTTCTGTGGCTCAGCAGATGAGTGTAGGAAACCACAGCCTAAGTGTCAGCATGGGGGAGTCTTTGAATTATAACTTGTAAGGGGACACGAGGTGCTGTTTGTTAAGTGAGACCTTCAGAGTTCTTGCTGTTAGGCAGCAGCTAACACTGCTGGGATAATCTGGGAATGGTACTTCATGGTAAAAACCACACGGGGAAAGTTAGACAAAGGACTGAGACTGAGTTGTATGAGGATTTGAACCAAGTAACCTTTGGTGCATTTTCCAAACCTGACAGTCTCTGCTTCTAGAAGTTATAATTCAAAGAGTCTTGCCACATACATAGAGCCTAGTGATGTGTCATTGTCAGTACGTATGGATACCTGTTTCTAAACTCCACAAAGATATCTACAGTCCAAAATGATCCAACTGAATTTTTATGCCAGAATCTATCCAGTTTTGATATTTTTATACTCTGCTTCCACACCTGGAAACAGCTCAGTAGATATTGGGGGGAGGGGGGCTGTAATGGAAATTTGTATAAAGCATCACTCTTTTTAAATAAATTGTTTTAATTTTAAAAAATCCTTGACTTGTTTTCTAATCACTTATTTCAAGATTGCTCTGACTGCTAGAGGAGGAGGCTTGAGATAGGATCTGCATCTGTGTCGCTCTGTGCTCCTGGGAAGGAGCTCTAACGCCTCTGGGCCATCCGTCAAGTGTTTGCACCACTCACTGGGAGGCTCCACCTCTCTCAAACTGGCATCCTTACCAGGCTGGTAATAGAAGATATACCAGGAAATTATTGCTTAATTGTTTCTTCCATAGAAAGGGACGTGGCAATGAGTTAATGAAGAATAAAAGACAGCAGGCTAGAAATCCATTCATGTTTTCTTTAAGGATTATTATGAAAACTACCCCTTAGGAAAGCAAGCGATGAAACTCATCACCTCAGTGGGGCAGTTTTCACGTTCATGAGACCAGGCAGGTGAGCAAAGATCGCAGTTCTCAGGCCTTATGATGGGTAAGAAACCAACATCTTTGCAAGTCAGCTTGACCAGAATTCCCCTTAAATTAAGTAAATGTGGCAGAATCCATACTCTGTTCTACAGAATTTAAATCTCTAAGGGTGAGGTCCAGGTCCATGAACTTTGAGGAAATAAAATCCCTAGGTGCTCCTAATGAGAACTGGAAGAAAAGCTGCATTGTAAATCATAGCAACCAGACATTGCCTCTGTGTGAGCTCATCCTCACCCGGGTGCCATTGTCCTATAAACCCTGCCATTTTTTCTTGTCTCATTTTCTCACTTAGCACTTTCTGTGTGGGCCCAGGTCCAGGAAAAACTGTACCCTGTCCCCATATTCCTACATTTCTTATCCTGTCATTAATCCTAATGTGATCTGGTTGTGGAATTTTTTCTTTTGCATGTAGCTCAAGTGAAAGATGTCTGCTTTACCTTCCTCCTCCTTCCATATACTCCCTCCTTGCCCCCAGACTGCCCTGAAATCTCTTCATTCAGCTGGTACCATGGAAACTTTAATAGAAGTCATGGGACATTCTGAGGTTACATGGAGACAGCTTGCTGATTCCTAAAACAGGCAATCAGAGCCAAACCTCTGGAAATCACATGGCATTTTGCATACTCGACTTTCATTGACAGATTTTTCTAAAATAGCCAATATTGACCATTGGAAACTAGATATGAATTCATTAAATTGGTATTTACTGAATACCTAGCATGGGACCAGCTCCATTATATATAGTCAGGCTAAAGGAGATAAGAAATGAATAAGACACAGTCCTGGGCCTGCGCAGTGTGAAGAACGTTTAGAGGAAAGAACTGGAAATTCAGCACTGTTCTGCTTCTGATCAGCCATGTGCGCTGTGGAAATCTCTACCTGCTGCTCTCTCCTCATCTGTGAAATGGAGAACTTACATTCAGATTCCTCCAGCACTTCTTCTCCATAATAGCAAATTAGAGTCACCTGGGAGCGTTTGAAACTTCCTAATTCCAGGTCCCTGCTCCAAATCAGGGGAATCAGAACCTCTGGAGGGAGAGTTCTAATTTGAAGTTCCCCCTCAGAGAGCTGAAGACATGGCCTTCCACACTCATCCCAATCAAGTCTTTCCTCTACTTGGGTGAAATGACACCAAGCCCCTTCATGCCCCAGGCATACTGCTCAGGTCACATGCTGGTCTGTGTTGAACTTCAGAAGTAGACAAAAGCACAACACTGTGGTTGTGATATGATCAGAGCTCAAAAGCATGTTAGCAAGTTGTTCAAAGGAAGAAAGAAATATGTTAAAATTAGATCATTCTGAATACCCAAGAACCAGTTCTAACTCAGGATGAACTAACCTAAAAAATGGAGGCAGATAAGATCTGAATAAAGGAGCTACCCTGTGAGTATAATTTTATGTATTTCATGTTTGTATTTTCACTCTGCTTCCTCCAATATATTTATTTTATTTTATTTTTATTTTATTTTATTTTCCTGTGGTGCTGGGGATTAAACTGGGGCATTCTACCTCTGAGCTACACCCCCAGCCTTTTTTGTTTTTGGGGTTTTTTGTTTTGTTTTGAAGCAGGGTCTTGCTCTCTTACTAAGAGTCTCACTATGTTGCTGAGAATGACCTTTAGCCTGAAATCTTCCTGTCTCAGTCTCCCAAATACAGAGATTACAGGCATGCACCACCACACCTGGCTTCCTTCAATATATTTGATATATAATCCATCATGTCAGCATATTTTCTGTTAATAAACTATTCCATTTTGAGGAAACTTGAAGTCAGAGGGAGGAATTACTCTTCCATGCTCCTAATCTTCCCCACTTTCCCTTAAAATCTGTGCTTTTAATTATAAGAACTGGAGAGAGAAGGTATTTATATTTATATATGCTGAATCTCAGCAACGTTCTGTGGAGAAGGAATTATGTTAAAAGGGTACTAACTTTGATAGGCATTTATGTAGAGCACATAGGAATCACAGATGAGGAAGTTGTCAGTCATATATGGAACATTCCAGAAAATGATGCAAAGAGACATTGGTGCTTTACCTATATCTTAGAAGACTTGTAGATGCAGAAATGGGTACAAGAAAGTAAATTCCAGGCAGAAGCACCAGCTGAGCACTCGCATCAAAACATGAAACATTATAGCCCATTCAGGGACCAAGAGAGAGAGGAGGACTTTGTCACTGGTATAAAATAGGGAGAGAAAAAACAATTCATGGACAATTCTGCCCCTTGCCAAGCTCTCCTCATGCACATTCTACAGTGGTTTCACCACTATTGGGCTTCAGGAGAATCACTACAAATAGGATTTGACCAGTGGAGCTTAGTTTCTTTCTTAAGGCTGGAGAAAATTCCATTTATAGATTTCCTAGACCCATATATAAAACCTCAAGAGATAATGCTATTGATTTCACTTAATTTGTAATGGAAAACACATTAGTATTTCTCTACAGCTGAAGGAAAGTTTAAGAAAATTTTATACTAGACATCTTTTGTGATTTTTTTCTGTCCAGCATCTACTCTCCCTTCCAATAACTGCACCAGAGTTTGTTTTAGAGAAACATCCTACTTTACGTCCCACAGGTGTGATTCAGATGGCCCACCCCAGTACCCACTGCCAACTCGAAGATATGAACCTCTGTCTATTCCACATTCCCAGCAGAGTTACAAATATATTTATGAATGCAATTACAGAATATTGAGGAAAACTGCCATGAGTCCCTTAGACATGTGTATAAAACTTTATATCTCTATTTCATCCCAAAGAAACCTGGTGTGACTGATAGATTCATCCTATCTTTTAATTCTTGATCTTTCTTTGAAGGGAAATATTTAATCTATGAGTGAAAGCTCTCTATTAAGTAGGTTGATATGAAGTTCCCAGTATTATTTAATCTTTTTAAATCTTAACCTGCTACCTCACCATGGGGGAGTTAGCTAAAAAAAGAAAAAAGAAAAAGAAAAAAATCCTCCAAAGAAAACATTAGGACTAATCCTCTCAGTCTAACTTAAGCCAGGGCAAGGAAAATTGCTTTTACAAAGATTTGTTTTTCCTCCAAAACTTGTTACATTCATGCTTTTCCCCTGGGCTTATTGAAGGTCATAAATCTTTTAAACCCCTGCATTCTGATGAACCTAAGCCAATCACTGTTTCTGTGTACTACTGTGTACCTGACAACACCCACAAGCCCTTCTTGAGACTGTCAGAGAATTATAAGAAAGTGTCTTGCTCAATATATGGCACATAGTAGGCAGCTGATGCCTTAATATTATATTCTCTCTCTCTCTCTCTCTCTCTCTCTCTCTCTTTCTCTCTTCTCTCTTTCATACTGGGCATTGAACCCAGGGACATTCTACCTTCAAGTCCTACCTCAATCCTTTTTATAATTTTGAAACAGGGTCTCACTACTTTGCTGAGGGTCTCAGTAAATTGCTGAGGTATCGCCTCCAATCTGTGATCCTCCTGTCTCAACCTCCCAAGTACTGGGATTACAGGTGTGTGCCACCATGCCTGGTAGCCTTGTATTCTTTAAACACGAGCATGAACGCTTCTTGTCTATTGTACTGTAAAAGAGTGTAAGGGAGTTTTCTCAATTTTATAAAAATTTTCAAGTGCTGACATAATCCCTCTATTAATCCACAGGTTTTCCAAATATCGCATATTAGAAGATGATTCAGGGCCGGGCGTGGTGGCGCACGCTTGTAATCCCAGTACTTTGGGAGGCGGAGAC
>PVJS01015702.1:10291-38616 GCA_004027185.1 Glis glis | reverse complement strand
CCCTATTTTTTATACTTTATTTTGAAACCGGGTCTCACGAAGTTGCGGAGGGCCTCACTAGGTAGAGAGAGAGAGAGAGACAGGGAGAGAGAGAGAGAGCGAGAGAGCTGAGGCTGGCCGCGAACCCGGATCCTCCGGTCTCTGCCTCCCAAAGTACTGGGATTACAAGCGTGCGCCACCACGCCCGGCTGACACATTCTTAGAAGTGCGTAGCTAGGTGGTTTCATCATCATGTGGCTACGACAAGACTAGGTGACATAATCTCATGGGGCCGCTGTCACAGGTGCCATCCTTTGTTGACTGATGTGTTATGTGGTGCGTGACCGTATTTCCCTATTTCCCTCCTTCCTTCTACCCATCTCTCATGAGATTTTTTTTTTTTTTTTTTAGTACTGGGGATTGAACTCAGGGGTGTTCTACCTCTGAGCTTCTGAGCTACACTCCTAGCTCTATTTTATTTTTTATTTTGAAACAGGGTCTGGCTAAGTTGCTGAGGCCCTCGCTATGTTGCTCAGGCTGTCTATGAACTTGGGCTCCTCCTGTCTCAACTTCCCAGGTACTGGAATTACAGGTGTGTGCCTCCACACCTGGCTATGAGATTCTATTGTGTGTCAGGCTCTGTGCTTGATTTTGTGTGTGTGTGTATGTGGCACCTGATATTGAACCCAGAGGCACTCTACTCTACACCCCCAGCCCGATTTTATTTCTTATTTGGAAACAAGGACTCGCTAGGTTGATGAGAGTCTCACTACTTGCTGAGGGTGTCCTTGAACCTGCGATCCTCCTGTCTCAGCCTCCCAAGTACTGGGATTACAGGCATAGGCCACCATGCCTGGTTTGTGCTTGATTTTAAAAAGTTATTTTATTTTTTTTGGTACTGGCAATTGGTGTTCAGGGGTGCTCTACTACTGAGCCACACCCCCAGCCCTTCTTATTTTTTATTTTGAGACAGGGTCTAAGTTGCCAAGGCGGGCCTTGAACCTGCAATCTTCCTTCCTCAGTTTCCAGAGTAGGTGGGATTACAGGTGTGTGCCACCGTGCCTCGTTCTGTGCTTGAGTTTGTGCATACAGAGATGAAACAAGAGCACCTAACCCCCAGGGAGCTCAGAGTCTAGCGGGGAGACGCACGCTGGCCCATAGTTTTCTAATGATCACAGATCTGAGCCGTCCATGGCTGTATAACCCCAGTACTTAGGAGGCTGAGACAGGAGGATTGCAGGTTCGAGGTCAGCCTCAGAAACTTAGTGAGACCCTCCGAAACTTAGGGAGATAAAAATAAAAGGGCTGGTGGTGTAGCTTGGGGGTAGAACGCCCTTGGGTTCAATCCCTAGAAACACAGACACACACACACACACACACACACACACACACACTAAATAAATAAATAAATAAATAAAATAGCTGGGTGTGGTGGTGCATGCTTGTAATCCCAGTACTTAGGAGGCTGAGACAGGAGGATCGCAGGTTCACGGCCAGCCTCAGCTACTTAGTGAGGTTCTCCACAACGTAGTGAGACCCTGTTTCAAAATAAAGAATAAAAAAAAAAATAGGGGGAGGAACCAAGATGGCGGGATAGCGAGAAGCAGTGTCTCACCCGGGCTCTGAGTCGGAGCTCGGCGGGCAGGAAGACTACTTCTTGACAAGAAAACAAGGGCAGCTAAAACTCAACAAAACAATGGGAGACAAAATGCAGCGGAATGTGAGGCAGTGGAAAGAGCAGAGGGCGGTAGGGAGCCCAAAGCATTAGTTCTGGTAAGCAGAGAGTGGAGACAAAGGCGCCATCTCGGCTGAGCCACCCCAGCACTGCGGCCCCCGGAATCCTCCAGCAAAGAAACAGCTGATTCTTGTGAAACCAGCGATTATAGCCCACCATCGAAAGCAGTTGACATCAGACCATGATGAAGCCCAAGTTGAACAAAATCCACACTTACAACGGTGGTGACTGCAAGGGTGGGATGTGAACCTCAGACCCCGCAAAGAAAGTGACGTGGAGAGACATGGATGAGGCATCCAGGCATAGGAGCACCCCAACACCAAGAAAAAGAGCGGTGAAACATGGCCCCCCTGGAGTAGCCTAGCACTGATGCACAGCACTGAAGACCTGGATGAACACAGCATGGCCCCCTGGAACAGCTCAGCAACGAAAATGCGGGGCCACACCTACACCGCAACTCCTGGAGACCAACAGCAAAGAGACAGTGGATCCTTGTGAAACCAGCGACTATAGACCACCATTGAAACTGACCAACTCCGGAACATGATGAAGCCCAAGTCAATCCAGACCCGCACCTACAATGACGATGGTTTCAAGGGGTGGGCCGTGAGCCTCTGCCCCAGCAACAAGTGTGATGAGGAGAGACAAAGAAGAGGTGGCCATACACAGGAGCAGCCCAACTCTGAGGACAGGAGCCAGTAAGCCATGGCCCCCATGAGCAGTCCAACACCGTCCTGGAACACCCCGGAAATGAGGACATATGTAGATGAGACATGGCCCCCTCCCCAGTGGCCCAGCACAGAGAATACAGGCAGGTCAGCCCCCGGCCCCGCCCCCAGAGACCCCTCTCTACCGCACTGGGGATGCGGGGCGGGCAAACCTTCGGCCCCACCCCAGAGACCCCCAGCACTGGGGACGCAGGGCGGGCGAGTCCTCGGCCCCGCCCCCAGAGACCCCCCAATGCTGGGACAAGGGGTGGGTGAACCCTCGGCCCTGCCCCCGGAGAACCCCAGCGCTGGGGACATGGGGCAGGCAAGCCCCCGGCCCCACCCCCAGAAACCCCTCCCTCCGGTGCTGGGAATGCGGGGTGGGTGAGCCCTTGGCCCCGCCCCTGGAGACACCCTGGCGCTGGGGACGCAGGGCGGGTGAACCTTTGGCCCCGCCCCCAGAGAACTCCTCTCCCCCGCCACTGGGGATCTGGGGTGGGTGAGCTCTTGGCCCCGCCCCCAGAGAACCCCTTTCCCCGGCACTGGGGACATGGGGTGGGTGAGCCCCTGGCCCCGCCCCCGGAGACCCCCCCGGTGCTGGGGACACAGGGCGAGTGAGCCCTCGGCCCCGCCCCCGGAGAACCCCTTACCCTGGCACTGGGGACGTGGGGCAAGGGAGTCCCCGGCCCCGCCCCATAGTACCCCAGTGCTGAGGTCAGGGGAGGATGAGCCATGACCCTGCACAGGAGGGATCACAGACAAAGAGAGAAAATTTCAGATGAGTGAAGAAGGTGAACTAACTGGGGGAGACGGGAGGGAAGGAGAGGGGAACAAACTGGTGCACAGGATGGACTTACACAAAGATATCAAAGTCAACTACTATGCTGAAAACGGGAAGGAGGGGGGGAAGCGGGGGTGGGAATTGGGGAGGGCTAATTGACCGATGAGTGCATGTTTACGTCAACCACCCTGAAATCCTTCAAGATGTATGTTTGCAATGCACTAATAATAAAAAAAAATAGGGCTGGGGGTGTAGTTCAGAAGTAGAATGCCCCTGGGTTCAATCCCCAGTTCTGCAAAAAATCAATCAATCAATCAAAATAACGATCAGATTGTAGCTCTGAGATTCCAATTGCCGTCATCTCCCATCTCCACTGATATAGATCTCTCCCTTTCTCTTGGCTTAAGCCAGTTTAAGTTGGATTTTATTTATTTGCAGCTGGAAAAAACAAAACGACAAACAAACAAACACCCCCCCCCCGAAACCCAGCATATTTGTAAGCCTGAAGAGTGGGAATAAAGTAACCACAATCCGCCCCGCTTCAAAATGTAAACGTGGTTTTATTTAATGCCTTGTATCCATCACAAAGTCCCGCTTCCTTCCCAGCGTCCCCCTCTGCCCAGAAAACAAGATGGCAGCTAAGGCACGTGCGCTGTCCACACGACGTCTGTAAAAACAAGTCAGCAACAGTCTCCCGACAGTCCCCAACCGCCTCCCTCACAGATGGTGGAAGAATGATTGTCCCCCCAAAGCCCTGGCTGGAGAAGAGTTGCTTGAGTTGGAACTGCGGACCCCCACACACCAGCTGAGAAAACGAACCGAACCGACAGCTAAGAACACCGACCACACAGGTACAAGCGCAATACCGGAGTACTGAGACTAGTCCATAAATTAAAAGGAAGACAACAACAAAAAAACCCTGTTCCCTCCTCCTTGCCGGCCCTCCCCCGGTCAGCAACAACTTGCTGGTAGAAGAGTCTGGGCTCCGAGCCGGCCCCTTCCCCCCAAAGTCAAAGGTTCTGAGCCAGCGTTGGGCCCAGCTCCCTGGACCCCGCATGTGGGCTGAACGGATGGACAGCCCGCGAGGTCCCGGCGGACACGTCCTCTCTGTGCAGTGACCTGCCCGGTGTCCAGCGTCGGGGCCTCTGGGCGGGAGGCAGGGAGGCGAGGGTCCCGGGTGGTCTGCCGGCAGGTGGAGATGCCGCCGGTTCTGCTATAGGTACTCCAGTTCCAGGGCATGTCGCAGGGCCTCCAGGTCAGCGTGGCAGGATATTCTCCAGAAAGGCATGTTGTGCTGGAAACACAGAACCAGCCCGGGTTACGGTCTGCCCCGCGCCTCCCGCAGCCCTCCAGGTCCTGCACCCAAGATTAGTCACCGAAGCCAGGTCAGTGTGTGGGTATTGCCCAAGCTGTGCGACCCAGGATCTTGCTGGCAGACCCAGATCTGCCAGCACCCACCAGCCGGGCCACATGGGTTCTATTCCCCAGAGCCCGCTCCGATGGGCTCCTTTTGTGCTGCCCGGGCCGATCACAGTTCACCCTCTCCCCTCGGGTGGCACCAGCGTGGGCTGGGCGGGTGCACTGGCATGGTATCACATTGCAGGGGGCGAAAGCTACTCCTGTTTGAAAATTTGTCCTTGAGCCAGGCGTGCTGGCTCACGCTCGAAATCCCAGTACTTAGGTGACTGAGACAGGAAGATCGCAGGTTTGTGGCCAGCCTCAGCTACTTAGTGAGGCCCTCCGCAACTTAGACCCTGCTTCAAAATAAAGAATAAAAAATAGGCCGGGCGTGGTGGCGCACGCTTGTAATCCCAGTACTTTGGGAGGCAGAGACTGGAGGAGCCGGGTTCACGGCCAGCCTCAGCGCTCTCTCTCTCTCTCTCTCTCTCTCCGTCTCTCTCTCTACTTAGTGAAGGCCCTCCGCAACTTCGTGAGACCCGGTTTCAAAATAAAATATAAAAAATAGGGCTGGGGGTGTAGTGCAGAGGTAGAACGCCCCCGAGTTCAATCCCCGGTACCGCAAAAAAATAAAAAAATAATAAATAAAAAAAAGTAAAAAATAGGCCAGGCGTGGTGGTGCACGCTTGTCATCCCAGTACTTGGGAGGCCGAGACCCAGAGGATCCGGGTTCACAGCCAGCCTCAGCTACTTAGTGAGGCCCTCTGCAACTTAGTGAGACCCTGTTTCAAGATAAAGAATAAAAAATAGGTCTGGGGGTGTAGCTTGGAGGTAGAACGCCCCTGGGTTCAATCCCCCAGTACTGCAAAAAAAAAAAAAAGTGAAAATTTGTCCTTGCTATGGTTTGAATGTCCCCACCAGGGCTCATGTTGAAATTGTTGAAATTTAATCCCTGCAGTGAGGGATTAAGAGCAGGACCAAGCAGGGCATGATGGAGCACACCTGGAATCCCAGTATTTGGGAGGTTGAAACAGGAGGATTGAAGGTTCGAGGACAGCCTCAGCAATGTAGTGAGATTCCTAGCAACCCAGTGAGACCCTGCTTCAAAACAAAACAGCTGGGGGTGTAGCTTGAAGGTGGAATGCCTTGGGTTCCATCTGCAGTACAAAAAAAAAAAAAAAAGAAAGAAAGAAAGCAGGACCAGGTGGGACCTGTCAGAGGTGGGTGGTGAGGGGAGGGGATTAATCCATTCACAGGTGGATGGATTAAGGGGTTGGTGGGCTATGTCTGGAGTGGATGTGCCACAAAAGCCAGGTTGTTAGTCGCCCATGTGTGTCTCTTGACACATGATGCCCTGCTCCATCTCCGGACCCCACAGCATCCCCTCTGGCAAGAAGGCCCTTACCAGGGCTGACCCTGCCACCCAGAACTCCAGCTTCTAGAACCAGGAATGGAATAAACCTTTATTTATTTATTTATTTTTTGCGGTACCGGGGATTGAACCCAGGGGCGTTCTACCTCCATGCTACATCCCCGGCCCTAGTTTTTATACTTTATTTTTTTGAAACTGGTCTCACGAAGTTGCGGAGGGCCTCACTAGGTAGAGAGAGGGAGAGAGAGAGAGAGAGAGAGAGAGCGAGCGAGCTGAGGCTGGCCGCGAACCCGGATCCTCCGGTCTCCACCTCCCAAAGTTAAACCTTTATTCTTTATAAATTACCCAGGCTGTGGTATTTGATTATAGCAATAGAAAATGGACCAAGACTGCTACTCCAAGAAGAAAGGCTCAGCTGGGCGCTAACTCTCCCTAATGCTTGCTGATCTCTCTCTGAACAACAGCTGGGCCCAGAGTCTCGGCGGGCCGTGTATATCAGCGAGCACAGGGTGACAGTCCTTCCGTTTCTCTCCCTCCCTCCCTCCCCCCTTCTTTCCTTCCTTTCTGGTACTGGGGCTTAAACTCAGGGGTGCTCCACCACTGAGCTACACCCCCCAACCCTATTTTATTTTTTATTTTGAGACAGGGCCTCACTAAGTTGCTGAGGCTGGCTTCTAACCTGCAATACTCCTGTCTTAGCCTCCCAAATACTGGGATTACAGGCATACACCACCACGCCTGGCTATAAAATTTTGTTTTATTTTATTTTTGGTACTGAGAATTGAACCCAGGGGAGTTCTACCTCTGAGCTACACCCCCAACCACTTATTTATTTTAAACAGGGTCTCGCTAAGTCGCTGAGGCTGTTCTTGAACCTGTGATCCTCCTTCTCAGTCTCCTAAGTACTGGGATTACAGGCACATGCCACCACTTCTGGCTGTAAAATTTCATTTTATTTTATTTTTGGTACTAGGGATCGAACTTAGGGGAGTTCTACCTCTGAGCTACACCCCAACCTTTTATTAATTAGTTAATTATTAATTAATAATAATTAATTAATTTTAAAACAGGGTCTCGCTAAGTTGCTTAGACTAGTCTTGAACCTGTGATCCTCCTGTCTCAGCCTCCCAAGTGCCACCACACCCAGCTTCTCTGCCAGATCTTCTTTGCTTATCTTTACCCGCTGGCCCGTGGAGGGCAGCAGAACAGCCCCCCAAAGACGCCCATGTTCTGATTCCTGGAACCGAAGAAGACGTAGTAACAGGGGCCTGCTTCTGACTTGGCGGCTGGCAGATGGCTTGTTTCATAGCTGACATTTTCCCTCCTTCACACCTTTAACAAACAGCATGCTCATATCCGTTCACTGACAGAGGAGACGGGGCGCCTGTGAATCCGAGTAAGAACGGACTCAAGGAGACTTAAACGTGAATTGTGTCCCCTCTGCTACACACACCAGCAAGACCCTGGCCTGCGGATCTGAACGGACTCAAGGAAGACTCAGACATGAACTGTGTCCCTTCTGATGAGACACCAGCGTGACTGCGAAGAGCCAGCTCTTCGAAGGGACTCTATTCTCTTGCTCAGGGAGAATCCAGGGCTTGTTCCTGCACGCTAATGTCTGCTGGTTTCTCTGATTGGCTAGCAAATCAATACATTTCTTTATCCTTCTTCCCGAAGGCTTGTCCCAATTATTTGGTTTGGCAAGTTGGGGCAGGTACTGGGATTCGGTGACAATGTTGCCTGTCATGGCAAAGGGGTTTCACAGATGGGATTAAGGATTCTGAGATGGGGACTGTCCTGCAGGCAGGACTCTGTCCAGTTGTTCCCGGCTGCATCCCCAGCAGGGTCTGCCGCACAAGAGACACGCGCTAGTGGGGCTTCTGTTGGAGGGGAGAGACTCAGATAATAAACTCATCCTCAGCTAAGAAACATCATTTCATATCCTGATAAGTACTATGAAGGAAACAGAACAGAGGATAGGTAGAGGGCAGGAGAGAGAGAGAATGAGAGGGGGAGAGAGAGAGAGAGAGAGAGAGAGAGAGAGCGTGTGTGTGTGTGTGTGTGTGTGTGTGTGTGTGTGTGTGTATACTTCTGATAACCCAGTCAGGAAAGTTCTCTGGGGAGTGACATTTAAGCAGGCCCCGGAGGAGAAAGAAGCAGTGCGGAAGACGCAGAGGAACGTGGCAGACACAGTCCGTGCAACGGCGGGGACTTGAGCCTGGAACGTCATGTTCATTGCTGCCTTCCAGGGATCCTGGCACAGAGTAGGTGCTCAAGAAACATTCGTGGAAGGAAAGAAGGAAAAGGGGAAGAGGAATTTCTCGAGCCATGTCCTCCAGGAACACATCTTTTCCTCTTTGGTTCTAGAGCCTGTAAACAGTTCCAGCTCCAGGGAGGTAGGAAGCGCTCCAGCAGGGGGGGGCAGGTGCTGCCTCCTTAGCCTCCAACCCGTTCCTCACCTATCCAAGCCTTCCTTTCCCTGCAAAGGGGGGTCCTGGGGCCCCCTGGCCCATCATGGCCCCTTTAAAGAGTGTAATTAAGAGCCGGGCGTGGTGGTGCACGCTTGTAATCCCAGTACTTGGGAGGCTGAGACAGGAGGATCGCAGGTTTGTGGCCAGCCTCAGCTACTGCGTGAGGCCCTCAGCAACCTAGAGAGACCCTGTTTCAAAATAAAGAATAAAAAATAGGGCTGGGGGTGTAGCTTGGAGGTAGAACGCCCCTGGGTTCAATCCCCAGTACCACAATAAATAAATAAATAAATAAATAAATAAATAAATAAATAAAAAGGGCTGGGGGTATAGCTCGGAGGTAGAATACCCCTGGGTTCCATCCCCAGTATCTCTCTCTCTCTCTCTCTCTCTCACACACACACACACACACACACACACACACACACACACAGAGTGTAATTAATTTTTCTGGGAGAGAAGGAACAGAAGTAGAGACGTCTCTGTCGTCTCCGGCCAGGCCTGACAGCTGAACATGGGGATGAGGGGACTGGTGGTGCGGATTTGTCATGCGCAGAGAGGTGGAGACAAATGACCCTCTGAAATGGAGATACCAACACCAGCCGCAGACACAGGCAAAGCCCCAGTCCTGTGGCCATTTTGCGCGCTGCTCAGGTGCCGGCAGCCCTGGCTAATGACGCCCATCCACCAGGCGGGAGAGCCGCACGCTGCCTCAACGCTGCCGGAGGGATTCTTAGGGGAGCTGAGGAGTGTGGGGTGTGCCTAGGGCTTTTGGTGGTCTCCTTGTCCGATAGCTCAGGGGTGCAAACCCTCAGTGTCTGGAACTCCTAAGTCCTCCCCTCCCTGCCAGGTATCTGGAGCAAGACACAAGTCAGCTTGCATGGGCCAGCTGTGTGACCTTAGGCAAAGTAACCTCTCTGAGCCTCAAATCAATCCTGTTTAAAATGGGGTATAATAATACCCACTTTGTAGGGTTTTTTTTTTTTGTGGCACTGGGGATTGAACTCAGGGGCATTCTACCTCCAAGCTACACCCCCAGTCCTACTATTTTATTTTTATTTTGAAACAGGGTCTCGCTAGGTTAATGAGAGTCTCACTACTTGCTGAGACTCTCCTTGAGCCTGCGATCCTCCCGTCTCAGCCTCCCAAGTACTGGGATTACAAGCGTGTGCCACCATGTCCAGCTGTAGGGGTTTTTGAGGATTAAATAAAATTATGTTGGTAATAAAGGGTAGTGGTTAAGGGCGGGAGGTTAGGTCGGCACCCCTGGGTGCCAGTCACAGCCCTGCCACCTGCCAGCTGTGATTGAGGCAGGGCGGAGGACCTGGGGACAGAAAGGGTTAAAAGAGGCCATCTGCATGATGCCGGTGGCGTGGTGGTGCACGCTTGTAATCCCAGTACTTGGGAGGCTGAGACCCGAGGATCTGGGTTTGTGGCCAGCCTCAGCTACTTAGTGAGGCTCTCAGCAACTTAGTGAGACCCTGTTTCAAAATAAAGAATAAAAAATAGGGCTGGGGGTGTAGCTCGGAGGTAGAATGCCCCTGGGTTCAATCCCCAGTACCCCCCCCCCAAAAAAAAAGAACTTGGGCACCTCCCTGAGGTCTCCCCCAGCCACACCCCTTTCCTGCCCCTCTGATGTGGCTGCTGGACTGGGGTCCTCTTGGAATGCGCTCCCCCTGGGATCCACTTGCCTCCCTCCCTCTCCTCCTCCTGTCTTTGTTCAGACATCAAGCCCCACCTCGGTAACCCACGCCTGTGGCCTGCCCCCTGTTCCCATCCCCCGCTCCATCTTTCTCCCCGCTCTTGCCATTGACTGGCACGTAGACTACATTTCTTTGTCCGCGGCTGTGAGCTGGTGAGGGGCGAGGGCAGGTTCTGGTCTTTTCTGCTGGCTGCTGGATCCTGGGAGCCTACAACAGAGGCTGGGCTGGTGTACAGTAGCTGCTCAGCTAACAGCTTACACAGTAGCTGGAGTACCTGGGACTAAGCACCCAGTCACTCACACAAGTCATTTTTTCATTACAAGAGGGACGAAGGCCCAGAGAAAGAATACGGGGAGCCGCCTCTTGTGAGTCAGTCTGGAAAGTTCTATCCTGGCAGTGCCGTTGAGCCCCAGGCCTAAGGGATGAGTCAGGCGAGAAGGGGGGGTCCAGGTGGAGGGAACCCCCTGCCTAAAGGCCAGCAGCCCCCTCTCCCCAGCCCTCCCGCGGTCCCTGGGGGGCCTTCCCTTTTCTTCTGGGTTTCATCCGCTGAGACCCTAGACATTTTCACATTTCCTTGGGATTTGCTGCCAGGGAAGGAAGGGGAAACCAGGTCCCCCGAATTAAGCCCTGTGACATTAACAATCGCTTCCCAGGCCTCCGGGTGGGGGGCGGCGGGCTCCCCGGGGCTCTGTTGACAGGTCCAGGCCCAGGACCCAGGCAGCTGTTTCTTTTCCAAGAACAGAGCTGCGGCCACCCGAGCCTCCTGCCCTCTCCTCTCGCCCCAGATCACAGATGCGGGATTTTCTTTTTCATTAGCTTAATGCTGTCTTTATTAACTGGGAAGGGTTCCTGGAACATATGATCAGTGAGCATTAAATAAAAGGCGCGCACGTGCGCCGGCCGCCACCAGCCTGCCCGCCAGAGCGACTCTGGGGTCCCTGGGCGTCCCAGAAACAATCCAGGGCTACCAGGGGCGGCCGCCAAAGGCACGCGGGGATTTGCAGACGGAAATTGCTCAGGATGCTTCTGCGATCTGCACGTGGGAAGGCACGGGCCTGCCAGCAGAGAGCCCGGAAGGTAGGCTGGAAGGCGGCTGGGGACCCCCGAGGCCCGGGCGGCGCGCAGGCGCCAGGGCGCACGCACCTTTTTGGCTCCCTGCTCCTCTTCCACGCCGTCGCCGATCACGATGTAGACCGCCTTCCTGCCGAAGCGCTGCATGATCCGCTCGAAGCAGCTCTCCTTGCCTACACGCGCGGAGGGACGGAGGGAGGGAGAGCTCGGTGAGGACCGGAGAGGCAGCCCGTGCACCAGCCGGCCATCCTTCAGCATCCCGCGCGCTGGGACGGTCCCCGGGTGCAGGATGAAAGCGCAGGGGCCCAGGGAGGTCGAGCTGCTCGCCCAGGTGGCCCAGCAGGAAGAGGCTGCTCAGGGTGGAGAGCAGCCCCCCACCCCCAGTCTACGCAGCTGCAGCTGCGAGATGGGCGGCGAGTGCACAACCCAAGAATGCCCTTAGTGCTCCAAGTGCGCGCTCAGAAATGGGTACGAGCAGGGCGTGGTGGTGCATGCTTGTAATCCCACTATTTGGGAGGCTGAGACAGGAGGATCACAGGTTCAAGGACAGCCTTAGCAATGTAGTGAGACTCTCAGCAACCTAGCGAGACCTTGTTTCAAAACAAAAAGTAAAATAGAGTTGGGAGTGTAGCTCAGAGGTAGAATGCCCCTGGGTTCAATCCCCAGTACCACAAATAAATAAATAAATAAATAATAAGCAAACAAATAAGAGGGCAGGGATGTATTTCAGCAGTAAAATGCTTGGCTTGTATGCTTAGGTCCTGGGTTCCATCCCCAGTACCAAAAAAGGAAAGATAAAAATGAAAAAAAAAAAAACCCCATTATTTAAAAAAGAGGTTCTAAACACACCTGACTAGAGGAACGCAGGAATAAAATGGAAAAACCCACAGGTCTTGTGGACAAACCTTATTCTAATTGCCATTTCGGTTTAAATTGCTATGATTTTAAAAATCTAAAGGCACTTTTATATCATATCCAGACCTAGAAATTCAGTACAGGTAAAAAACAAAACAAAACAAAAAAACTCAACCAACCAACCAAACAAACAAATAAAGAAACAAAAAACTCTAAGAAACGCTTCCAAAATACTAGAATTGATTTTTTTTTGCTCCAGAAAAAAGTAAACATTTCTAACTAAAAACATCTCAACTAACTAGATTTATTTATTTTGTATTCGTATACATTTTTAGGTGATAAAAAAGTAAAAAAAAATTAGGTTCCCCCAAGTGAAAAAGAAAACCCATTTTTTTGGTACTGGTGATTGAACTCAAGGGCGTTTACCTCTGACCTACACTCCAGCCCTTTTTTTATTTTTTGCTTTGAAACAGGGTCTTGCTAGGTGGCTGAGCACCTCACTAACTTGCTGAGGCTGGCCTCGAACCTGTGATCCTCCTGTCTCAGCCTCCCAAGTACTGGGATTACAGGTGTGCACCAGTGCCACCACATCCAGCAGAAAACCAATATTCTTGGCCATATAAAGAAGGTATCAAATTGCAAACGGTGTTGTTGATTTTTAGTTATTCAAGAGTCTAGTTATTCGACTCTGTTCAATGCTGTTCGTTTCTAGCTATTCAATTCTAGTTCTTTCCAGCCTGGTGAGAGGGGTAGGGGGGTTGCTTGGGGACCTGAGGGGTGCCTGTGGACAAGTTCAATGAACTCGCCAGGGATGGTGTCCTTTCCCACGCCCAGGATGGCCCCCCACCCCCACCCCGTCCCGAGGCCCAGCCCCTCCCTACCTGTCTTGGTGGCGCTGTAGATGTTCTCAATAGGAAACACGGAGCCCAGTCCATACAGCAGGACTTTGGCCAGGGCAGGAATGAGTTGGGTGGTGGTGACTAGCACATTGACACAGTTGGGCCTGAGGACAAGGGAGACAGGATCAGAACTCAGGCGCCACAGGGCCTCTCCGCCGTGTGGCACAAGCTTGGGGTGGACAGGAGTTGTGGCGGGAAAGGGGCTCAGGCCAGGTCATCTTCAGTGGAGGGGGCCCAAGGGTACTTTCGTTGTTCCTCTCTTTTAAGCCTGAAGTGGTCTGACATTGGCATTCAATATGGGTGCAATACATTTCTCATTTAAAAGCAAATGTTTATTGCAAGAGCCACACACAATTAGCTGCAAGGACCTAGATAATGTAAATGAGTAATATAGAGCCCGTGTGGGTAGGACAATAGGGAGAGGTGGGGACTGGGGTCAACTGGAGAGCATATGACAGTTCTGACTGACCCTCCCCCCTCCCTCCCTCCCTCCCTCCCTCCCTCCCTTCCTTCCTTCCCCAGTACTGGGGATTGAATCCAGGGATGCTTTATCATGGAGCTACATTCCCAGCCTTTTTAACCTAATTTATTTATTTTGTGGTATTGGGATTGAATCCAGGGGCACTCTACCACTGAGCTACACCCCCAGCCCTATGGTTTTTTTTTGTGTGTGTGTGTGATGGTGGTACTGAGGATCGAAACTAGGGGCATTCTGCCTCTGAGCTACATCCCTAGCCCTATTTATTATTATTATTATTATTATTATTATTGTTATTGTTGTTGTTGCTGTTGTTGTTATTACTTTATTTGGAAACAAGGGTCTCACTACATTTCTGAGGCCCTTGCTAAATTGCTGAGGCTGGCCTCGAACCTGCAATCCTCCTGTCTCAGCCTCCCAAGTGCTGGGATTACAGGTGTGCTCTACCACACCCAGCCCCAGCCCTATTTTATTTTATTTATTTTTTTGAGGTGCTGAGGATTGAACTCAGGGACATTCTACCTCCGAGCTACACCCCCAGCCCTATTTTATTTTTATTTGGAAACAAGGTCTTGCTAGGTTGATGAGAGTTTCACTACTTGCTGAGGCTGTCCTTGAACCTGCAATCCTCCTATCTCAGCCTCGCAAGTGCTGGGCTTACAAGTGTGCGCCACCACACCCGGCCCTATTTTATTTTTGAAACAGGGTATTGCTGGGTTGCCCAGGCTGGCCTTGAACTTGCGATCCTCCTGTCTCAGCCTCCTGAGTGGCTGGGATTCCAGGTCTGCACCACCACACCCAGCCGGTTCTGATCTTTTGAGAGACTCCAGATACCTGCAGACGTGCAGGCCTCACGGAGCCTTGCCGCTGGCTCTCTGCTCAGCTCTGCTAGTCGTGCAAGGAACCCACTCGGCCTTGCACACTTAAACTTTAGCAAACGTCTGGGCAGTGTGTAAGTGAGAATTTGTGGAGTCTAGGTCTGCTGAGTGTACAGATGGAGGAGCCACCACCGGCTCTCGGGAGAAAGTTCGGTGGCACCACGGAAAACGGGCTCCCACTTGCCGGGAATTGATGAGGTTGAGCGCCTTCAGGGACTGCGTGAGCCAGAGGTCCGTGAGGGCCTCCAGCTCGGCTCTGAGCTGGAGCCACGTCTCTCTTTTGGGAGCGCCTATCAAACCTGCGGACAGAGGGAAGAAAGATGTGCTGTTACACTGGGAAGGCCTGGGGACCGTGCTAGGAAGGGAGTCTCGCCACAGGGCCCTGAGCATTTACACCAGGTGACGCCTGATGTCAGCTTCAATCCAGCAGGCCCTGTGGTTTTTTTTTTTTAATCTATTTATTTTTTGTGGTGCTGGGGATGGAACCCAGGGGCATTCTACCTCTGAGCTACACCCCCAGCCCTATTTTTTATTCTTTATTTTGAAACAGGGTCTCACTAAGTTGCAGAGGGCCTCACTAAGTAGCTGAGGCTGGCCGTGAACCCGGATCCTCCTGTCTCAGCCTCCCAAGTACTGGGATTACAAGCGTGCCCACCACGCCTGGCTACCAGCAGCCCCTCTTAAAGTTACCCTGGGATCAACTGGTTCATTGATTATTCATCCACTGACTGAACCACCCACCACCCACTTGTCCATCCACCCACCCACCCACCCACCCATCTACCTGCCCGTTTAGCCACCCCCCCATCCATTCAAAGAAAAATTCCAGAGTGTCTATTGTGTGCTTGAGATTGTAATGAGCGCCGAGTGTGCAGAGATCGACAAAACATGCAGATTACAGAGCCTGTACTGCTATGGTAGAGATAAACAATGAATAATAAATAATAATAACAACTAACATTTATTGAGTTCTGACTGTGGGCTGGAGCCAGCTGGTGTGCATTGACTTGGCCCCCCTCCTGGTGTGCACAGACCAGCCCCCCTCCTGGTGTGCACAGACCGCCCCCTCCTGGTGTGCACAGACTGGTCCCCCTCCTGGCGTGCACAGACTGGCCTCCTCCTGGTGTGCACAGACCGGCCCCTCTCCTGGCGTGCACAGACCGGCCCCCTCTGGTTCGCAGGAGCCGGCTCCCGCGGCACTCACCGCCCACGTTGTTCCTGTAGGTGTTGTACATCTCCTTCACCCTCCGGTAGCGGAAGGCCAGCTTCCTCATCCAGTCCACGCCGCCGTGCACACCTGCGCCCAGGCACAGGCCGGCCCCTGGCGCCGCGCTGTGGAAGCCGTCGGTGGAGAAGTTGTACGTGCTGGGGACGGGAGAGACACCAGAGTTAGTGTGCTGTGGTCCCTGCACCAGAGCTCAGGCCTGGTGGGACCCGTGAGCCCCTGGACGGGCGTGGGGTGCCGCGCATGTACATTTGCGGGGAGCAGAGCTCAGCCCGGATCTCCCTGAGAAGCCCTTCTCTGGCTCGTGCCCAAGCTGCATCCACTTTTCTCTCTTCTGGTGTCAAATAGCACCTCTAGTTTTTGGGGGGAACTGTCATTGCCCCATGTTCAGTGGCCGAGACCTGCAAAGCCTCCTGTCCTTGCCCTGTGGAATTCTAAGCTCAAAGGGAGTTCCACAAAAATGGCTGGTGTTGGACCATCCCGCAGAAGAGTCCAGAGGAAAATGTCAGTTTTCTTGCTACTTTGATCCCCCCAGATCTGCCTGGGTGCGCATCTCTGCTGAGGCCTGGCCCCTCACCTTTCTTCCATTCTGTGAACCTCTCCCTATCTTTCCACAGAAGTTCTCTGTTTTCATTTTTTTTATTTGTTAAATTAAGTGCAACTGGGCATGGTGGTGCAGACCTGTAATCCCAGTACTTGGGAGGCTGAGACAGGAGGATCACAGGTTTAAGGCCAGCCTCAGCAGCTTAGCGAGAATGTCAGCAACTTAGCTAGACCTTCTTTCAAAAAAGAAAAACAGGTCTGGGGGTACAGCTCAGAGGTAGAATGTCTGTGGGTTCAATCCCCAGTACTACTACTACTACTACTACCACCAAAAAGGTGTTATCCACTGCCTAGCTGGTTAGGATATAAATCTTTTTTTTTTTTTTTTTTTTTGCGGTACCGGGGATTGAACCCAGGGGCGTTCTACCTCCACGCTACGCCTCCGGCCCTATTTTTTATACTTTATTTTGAAACCGGGTCTCATGAAGTTGCGGAAAGCCTCACTAAGTACAGAGAGAGAGAGAGAGAGAGACAGACAGACAGACAGAGAGACAGAGACAGGGAGAGAGAGAGAGAGATAGAGACAGGGAGAGAGAGAGAGAGCTGAGGCTGGCCGCGAACCTGGATCCTCCGGTCTCCGCCTCCCAAAGTACTGGGATCACAAGCGTGCGCTGCCACGCCCGGCAGGATATAAATCTTGACCCTAAAAGAAGCGCATCAGGCTAAGGAGCTCTCTGTAGGGATGGGGCGCTTTGGAAGTGACAGAGTTGAGAATAAATGTGACAAGTGGGAGCCACAGAGCGTGCGGAGGCGGTGGCTCTCCAGAGAGCGCCCTTTCCTTCCTTCCTCCCCCAGCAGCTCTGCTCTGGGCTGGCAGAGTCACCGAGCGGCACTTAGGGGACATTGTCACAGGAGAACCGAGCACAGGTGTGTAGCACGGAGGGTCGAACACTGAGCCTCAGAGGACAGCGGGGAGCCGTCAGCCTGTGAGGCTGGCCCACTGTCTCCTCTTTGTACTATTCACTTGTTTCTGCATTTTCTATAATGAGTTTAAGAGTGGAAAAAGAAAATTTTACTTTGTTTAGAAGATGAGATACAATAGGAATGAAATAATGTTTGGAATTTTTTTAAATTTTATTTTATATTTAGTAGTACCGGGGATTGAACCCAGGGGCATTCTACCTCCAAGCTACACCCCCAGATCTATTTTTTTATTCTTTATTTTGAAACAGGGTCTCACTAAGTTGTGGAGGGCCTAAGTACCTGAGGCTGGCCTTGAATCTGTGATCCTCCAGTCTCAGCCTCCCAAGTACTGGGATTACAAGCGTGCACCACCACGCCCAGCCATTTTTTAAAGTTTGAAACAGGGACTCCCTAGGTGGCTGAGAGTCTCACTAAGTTGCTGAGGCTGGTCTTGAACCTGCAATCCTTCTGTCTCAGCCTCCCACGTACTGGAATGACAGGCAAGAGCCACCACGCCAGGCAGTAAATGTTTCTTGAGTGAATACGTGGGGAATTTGATTTCTAGGGGAGGACACAGTTGGACTGTGGGTTCTCAAAGCCAGGGACCAGCAGCACAGCACGAGACAGGTTCCTAGGAGCTCAGCGCGGTATTCCAAGACCGTTTGCTGCTGCGGAAACTAAAAACAGAGCCCTGGTCACCGGTGGCCTTGAGAGGACGTTCCCAGGGATGACTTCTTGGAAGCGAGACAGTTAATCCTGAGTGGGGCTTTGTTTACTCCAAAAGCGGAGAAACGTGGTGGCGCACGCTTGTAATCCCAGTACTTGGGAGGCTGAGACCGGAGGATCCGGGTTCGCGGCCAGCCTCAGCTACTTAGTGAGGCCCTCCGCAACTTGGTGAGACCCTGTTTCAAAATAAAGGATAAAAAGTAGGGCCGGGGGTGTAGCTCGGAGGTAAAATGCCCCTGGGTTCAATCCCTCGTACCACAAAAAAACCCAAAAAACAAAAAACAAAAACAAAAACGGAGAAGTCCTGGCTGGCGCCTCAGCCCTGCTCCTTGCAAGCCGGTCTGCAGAGGAACTTTCTGGATGGCTCATTAGAGGGCGGCGGTGTCGGCTGCCATCACCCTCTACTGTGCGGGGCTTTGAAAGGACCAGCAGAACTCTCTAGCACACACTCGATTTCTGGTTTGGGAGTCAGCTGGGAGACACGCTTTAAGACAGACCCCATAACCAGAAAGAATGTTATTTGGTCTGATAATATTCTTGATGGGCCCAGAGGTGTTGAATTGTGATAATTGTGGATAAGCACACATTAACTATGGCTCTGTTTTCCTCAAGTTTCCCCAGGGGCAGGCTTGGGACATTCCAGCCACATTCCTCTGAAAGCAGCCGGTTACCTGATTTCCAGAAACCAGGTCTTAGGAGTGTCTCCCCACCCAAACCAGACACACTGCTTTCAGGAAATGTTTCTTGAATATCAACTGTATCAATGTTTGTATCAAAAATACATGCATGCTAGTGAATGCAATCAAACCTTTTTTTTTTTTTTTTGCAGTACTGGGGATTGAACCCAGGGGCATTCTACCTCCAAGTTACACCCCAGCCTTATTTTTTATTTTTATTCTTTATTTTGAAACAGGGTCTCACAAAGTTGCAGAGGGCCTCACTAAGTAACTGAGGCTGGCCGTGAACCTGGATCTTCTGGTCTCAGCCTCCCAAGTACTAGGATTACAAGCGTGCGCCACCACGCCCGGCGCAATCAAACCTTTGAAGAATATACAAATGCTTTTTTTTTTTTTGGTACCGGGGATTGAACCCAGGAGCACTGTACCTCTGAGCTACACCCCCAGACCTTTTTATTTTTTATTTTATTTTTATTTTTTTGCAGTACCGAGGATTGAACCCAGGGGCATTCTACCTCCGAGCTACACCCCCAGCCCTATTTTTTATTCTTTATTTTGAAACAGGGTCTCGCTAAGTTGTGGAGGGCCTCACTAAGTAGCTGAGGCTGGCCATGAACCCGGATCCTCCGGTCTCAGCCTCCCAATACTGGGATTATAGGCCTGCACCGTAATGTCTGTCTTACACTGAACTCTCAGTGGTGGCCACTGGGGCGGCGTGGTCAGGGGTGGTGGTAGAGTTTTATACAGTATGCACGTATTAGTCCAGTAAGCAGCAAGAAACCCAGAGAGCAGTCAACAGAAACAGAGCCAGAGATTACGTTGGTAAGAAGCAGGGAGGGGAGGCGTTGGGATTTTTGAGTTTAGAGAGACACAGATTCCAGTTCTGGACGGAGGCAGGCATGGCCTGTCCTGATATCCAGCCCTCCCGTTTCACCCCACTTCCTATGAGAGGTGAAATAGGTAACCAACCAATCGGGAGCCTTTTTTTTTTTTTGGTACTGGGGATTGAACCCGGGGGCATTCTACATCCAAGCTACATCCCCAGCGCTTTTTAAATTTTTTTGTTTTGAAACAGGGTCTTGCAAAGTTGCTGAGACTCTCGCTAAGTAGCCGAGGCTGGCCTTGAACCTGCGATCCTCCTGTCTTAGCCTCCCAAGTACCAGGATGACAAGCGTACACCACCATGCCCGGCTTAGAGAGACATTCTGACTCCCCAAATTCCTACCTTAAATCTTGGCCATTGTCATCTGAGGAGACGTCATCAACGTGGATCTGGTCACAGTCCTATGGAGAATGTGACAAGAGGAATAAAGAAATGTGCCTGGTTAATCTGATGTCGCCTTGGAAAGTCGGCTGTACAGGCTGCGGGTGGCGCGAGCCAGGCGCTGGCAGCCTCGGGTTCTAGTCTGGACTCTGCTGCTAAAGGTTAGTGGTCCTTGGTTAAGCCTCATTCCTTTCTCTTGGGTTTCCTTACAAGTGACCAGGTTGGCTATCATGCAATTGGTCATGCAAATGGAGATAGTTTTGCAAATAAAAGAGGGGTGCTGTCAATATGACATCGGGAGTATAGGCTCAAACAGACCTCTCCAGCTCTGCGGTCCCCAGGAAACACGGCAGCCACTTTGCTCAAGGTGTCTCCTCAACTTGGGACGCTCTTCTGCCCTTATCTGCGAGGTGAACCCTATGTTCTTCCAGAACTAGCGCTGGGAGGTCACCTGCGTCCCACGATCTATGCGCATCACTCTTTTTCTAAAAAATTTTTTGTGGTATAGGAGATTGAAGCCAGGGGCATTCTCCCTCTGAGCTACACCCCTAGCTCTATTTTATTTTTTATTTCAAAACAGGATCTTGCTATGTTGTTGAAGGTCTCACGAAGTTGCTGAGGCTGGCCTTGAACCAGTGGTCCTCCTGTCTCAGCCTCCCAAGTACTGGGATGACAGGCATGGGCCACTGCGCCCAGCTGCACATCACTTAATTGAACACTTACTACGTCCCAGGCTTTGCCATTCTGTGCACACCGATGACATGCTGCTTCCCACCACCCATGAGCCTCTTGGCTTCCTTTCCTTCCTTAGTCCTATTTCAAGCGCTGGATTTCAGGCCACCGGGGAGCGCCGTCCCTGAGGCTGTACGCATTCCCATCACCACAGAAAATTCCATGGACAGCGCTGCTCTAGCGGGATGAAGGAACTAGGTTGACCATGTCTCTACTAGGTTGATAAGTTCAATTACGGAGGAACATGCAGATTGGTCTGGAGACATATTTTTTTTTTTTTTTGCGGTACCAGGGATTGAACCCAGGGGCGTTCTACCTCTGCGCTACACCCCCGGCCCCATTTTTATACTTTATTTTGAAACCGGGTCTCACGAAGTTGCTGAGGGCCTCAGTAGGTAGAGAAAGAGAGAGAGAGAGAGAGAGAGAGAGAGAGAGAGCTGAGGCTGGCCGCGAACCTGGATCCTCCGGTCTCCACCTCCCAAAGTACTGGGATTACAAGCGTGCGCCACCACGCCCGGCTTGGAGACATATTTCTTTAGCCCACACTGCTGCAAAATACTTTTTGAAACAGTGGCCAATACGTAAACTTGGGATCCCTCTTTCTCTCTGTCTCTCCAGCTCCTCCTAGAGGTTTGCACTGTGCAATGCAGAGCCGCATCCCTGTACCCTGCCCATCACTTGGAGCTGAGCTTGGCTGCTCCTGAGGCCTGGCCATGCACCTGCAGCTCCCCACAGTCTACTGGGCTTGCTTCAGCTCAGTACCCGAGTACCCGAGTACCCGAGTACCTGAGTACCTCGTGCCTGTAGGCCTCTGCATCTGAGATCTGATTCATAGCTGGTTTTTTTTTTTTTTTTTTGGCGGTACTAGGGATTGAACCCAGGGGCATTCTACCTCCGAGCTACACCCCAGCCCTATTTTTATTCTTTATTTTGAAACAGGGTCTCACTAAGTTGTGGAGGCCTCACTAAGTAGCTGAGGCTGGCCGCGAACCCGAATCCTCTGGTCTCAGCCTCCCAAGTACTGGGATCACAAGCGTGCGCCACCACGCCCGGCCATAGCCGTTTTATATGGATGTCAGGATCTTAGGACCAGCAACCCTGATATGCTAGTGCACTGGTATTGAAGAGGCAATGCTGACTTTAGAGACAGGCACAGAGAAAGCAAAACCAACAGTAGGTTCCCCCCAGCGCATTGGAAAAACTTGTCCCCAGGCCCCCCAAGCTTTCCTGCAGGGGTCAGGCGGGCTCGGCCCTGGGCAGGGTTCCGCAGGCTTTCCTCCACGTCAGGGGAAAGGTATTTGGGAGGCTCTGTTTTTCTCGTTTGTGAGGGGATTGTTGGGGGCGCTAAAGTGTGGCAACAGTAGCGATCACATTTCGGACTTTATAAAATACCATGAAGCTCAGCTAGACGCTACCTCATACCCCGCCAGCTGACCTGGATCGAGTTACTTACCCAGCCAGCGACTGGGGCCTGGACCCGGGGGCCGGCCTGGGCTTTGGGAGGAGAATCCGATGCCCCTAACCCTGCTGCCCTCCCCCCAGGTCTGGGGGACAGGCCTCTAAAATGTCCTCGTGGATCGCAGGGGGCGTCTGGCCTCTCACGGGTCAAAGCGTTACCACTCTGTGGGGACCGAGCAGGACCGGGCTGCAGAGACAGGATCCCCTGGCCTTCCTAAGGTGACACGTGGTGGGCTGAGGACCCGCCTCAGTACAATCCTGGCCTCAAGGATCTTCCTCCTTATTTTAGGTCTCAGGTTGGCCTCAAACTCGAAACCTTCTCGCCTCAGCCTCCTGAATAGCTGGGATTACAGGCGTGCACCAGCATGCATGATGTCTCTTCAGAGCCCTTTATCTGACATGATATTATATATTCAGCTGCTTATGGGAGGCCAGTGTCTCCAGGGCACAGGTCTTGCTATGTGGTTTGGTTTTGTTTTTTGGCGGTACTGGGGAGGAAGCCCAGGAGCATTCTACCACTGAGCTACGCCCCCATTGCTTTTTATTTTATTTGGAGCCAGCGTCTTGCTAAATTGCCGAGGCTGGCTTTGAACTTGCGATCCTCCTGCCTCAGCCTCCTGAGTCACTGGGATGACGGGCATATGCTTTCGCACCCAGCCTCTTGCTGTGTTTTCTTTTCTTTTCTTTTTTTTGCGGTACCGGGGATTGAACGCAGGGGCGTTCTACCTCCGCGCTACGCCCCCGGCCCTATTTTTTTATGCTTTATTTTTGAAACCGGGTCTCAAGAAGTTGCGGAGGGCCTCACTAAGTAGAGAGAGAGAGAGAGAGAGAGAGAGAGAGAGACAGGGAGGGAGAGAGAGAGAGAGAGAGAGAGAGAGAGAGAGCTGAGGCAGGCCGCGAACCCGGATCCTCCGGTCTCCGCCTCCCAAAGTACTGGGATTACTTGCTGTGTTTTCCTGTGGGGCTGAATCGCAGCACTTGGTGGGGGGTAAGCTCTGGGGTGGGGGAGCTGCCGGAGCAGGAACGAGGTCCCTTATTCACTGATGGCGCTGGGGCCGGGGGAAGAGACAGACACGGGGCCTGCGCCGGCCTCTGCAGGTCTCCGGCCTCCCTGGTTCCCCTGGGCCTCCCTGGGGAGCCTTGAAGGCTGCCCACACCAACAAGTGGTATGTCCCCACCATGTGAGCTGTAACTTCTCCCTCCCAGAACATGGTTTCAATTCTGCTGAGGTGCCCTGGGGCTCCTGGCACTGGGGACATTTTTAAAAACTCATTAGAGAATAAAAGTAAACTGGCTTCCCTGCATAGCTCCAGCTGGTGGCTAAGAGCCTTCTTCAAGAGGTGTGACTGCCACTTTTTCTGAGCCTTGGGCTCAACCAAGGGCCGCCCAGCGCCTCCTGTGACACCACACCTGGGGATTCTGCCTGCAGATTTGGGGTCTTTACTGGGGAGGCGCAGACATCTCAAGCCCCAGCTGAGGCTGGCCGCGAACCCGGATCCTCCAGTCTCTGCCTCCCAAAGTACTGGGATCACAAGCGTGCACCACCACGCCCGGCCCAGACCTATTTTTTATTCTTAATTTTGAAACAGGGTCTCACGAACTTGCGGAGGGCCTCACTAAGTAGCTGAGGTTGGCCGCGAACCTGGATCCTCTGGTCTCAGCCTCCCAAGTACTGGGATTACAAGCGTGTGCCACCACGCCCAACATTAATCTTTTTTTTTTTTATCAGCTGAAAATCCTTCTTCATGGTGAAGAAGGTGCGTGTTCTTTCATCAGAGAGAAGCGACTCATATTTCCCTCCTTGCTTTGCCTACCGGGAAGCTCATAGGTTAATTGTGCACTTGACTGCGATAGTTAGCCTGAGCCTGAATTTTATGGGCACAACTCTTTACCCTTATTTGTGATATAGCTTTTTATCCCTTTTTCTTTGCTTTGACAGTTCCATTTAAAATATGTTTTCCATTTGAAATTCTCCCCCAACCTTTCCGACATAGGCTGGGTACACACAAATGAGTGGGATTTATTTCCGTGGCTTTCTCCTGCTGCCTGTGCATCTTGCTCAGGGGCTCACAGCAGATACACGCAATGAGCCGACTCCCTCTGGCACTCTCACGCTCGCTCTTTGTAAAACACGCTTTCAGGGGAACGCAAGTGGTTTGTAAAAGCTCCCATCCTGACCCACTGCTAATTGCTGCTGACCCAAGAGGAGCCGCGCTAATTTGCCTTAATAAACTTATTAAATAGCAAATTTCAGGAGAAAGAAACTACACAGTGTTTATTGGATTAGTAGAACCGCCAGTGGATATCCCCGGAGTGCAGAGGACAGCCCATTTGCCACGCGGGGAAGCCGGGCAGACCATCGGCCGCGTGTTTCCAATAAACCCTCGCTGGCCACGGTTTTGTACCTTCTGCGGGGGGGGGTTGCTAGTGAGGGTTTCAACCCCCTAAAGAAAAAGAAATGAAAAAAGAAAAAAAGACAGCCCCCCCTTCTTAAACTAGATGCAGGTGATTAAACATGGCAACTGCTAAACGAAACCAGTGACTGCAAACCTCCAGGTCGTTGAAGAACATATGTGTGTCGGCGAGGTTGAAGATCATCTCCTCCATCATCAGACCAATGCGCACGGACGCCGTGGTGTCCTGCGGGGAGAGAAGGGGACAGTCCCATGCAGGCGCAGCCTTTGTGGTCCCCCATCCGGCTCCGGCCCCCTCCTCTGCACCGCTCTTGAGAGGCCTCAAGCGTGGCCCTGCGTGGGGCCAGGTGGTAACGGGGCGCAGCTCCCCAGGGGTTTCCAGCCCCCCACCTTTCATATCCACCCCTCAGCCTTTTTTTTTCTTTGTGGTACTGGGGATGGAACCCAGGGGTGTTCTACCTCTAAGCTACACCCCTAGCCCTAATTTTTATTGTTTATTTTGACACAGGGTCTCACTAAGTTGCGGAGGGCCTCACTAAGTAGCTGAGGCTGGCCGCGAACCTGCGATCCTCCTGTCTCAGCCTCCTAAGTACTGGGATTACAAGCGTGTGCCACCATGCCCATCTCAGTCTTTTTTTTTTGATACTGGGGATTGAACCCAGGGGCATTCTACCTCCAAGCTACACCCCAGCCCTATTTATTTATTTATTTATTTATTTATTTATTTATTTATTTATTGTGGTAGTGGGGATTGAACCCAGGGTCATTTTTCTATCTATCATCTATCTATCTATCTATCTCTCTATCTATCATCTATCAATTTATTGTGGTACTGGGGATTGAATCCAGAGGCTTTCTACCTCCGGGCTATACCCCAGCCCTATTTATTTATTTATTGTCGTACTGGGGATTGAACCCAGGGGACATTTTACCTCTGAGCCACACCCCCAGCCCTATTTTTAAAATATTTATTTATTTATTTATTTATTTATTTATTTATTTATTTGAGGTACTGGGGATTGAACCCAGGGACATTCTACATTCAAGCTACACCCCCAGCCCTATTTTTTATTCTTTATTTTGAAACAGGGTCTCGCTAAGTTGTGGAAGGCCTCACTAAGTAGCTGAGGCTGGCCTCGAACCTGTGATCCTCCTGTCTCAGCCTCCCAAGTACTGGGATTACAGGCGTGCGCCACCTCGCCTGGCTCCTCTTCAGTCTTTAAGTCTCCTGCAAACGACCCTGGAACTACCTGGTCACTTTGGTGTTTGGCGTCACCGGGACACTTCTTCCAGCAATGGCTGCCACCAGGGGCTCTCTTGGAAAACATGTGTTTTCAGGGCCTCCTCCCAATACCTTTTTGGTTGTGAGGGAGGCCCGGCAGATTCCAGGGAGCGCAGTATAAACTGTGTGTAAACTACAGGAGCGCCCGTGCCTTGGCCTCTTTCCCACCATCTCTATGAACGCCGCCTTACTCCTTGCGATATTTAAAAATCCTGTTAGCCGGGCGTGGTGGTGAACGCCTGTAATCCCAGTACTTGGGAGGCTGAAACGGGAGGATCGCAGGTTCGTGGCCGTCCTCAGCTACTTAGTGAGACCCTCCGCAACTTAGTGAAACCCTGTTTCAAAATAAAGAAAAAAATAGGGCTGGGGGTGTAGCCCGGAGGTAGAATGCCCCTGGGTTCAATCCCCAGTTCTACACACATACACACAAAAAAGTCCTGTTAGCCCATGGAGGATCACTTACAAAAACAAACCCACCGTGGTTCATTCAGACCAGGGAAATGAGACAGCAACTACTAAAGGATGTCACAGTAGAGCTACTGTCATGACACCAGCATCACGAGACACAGTATTGCTGGGTGTGATGGCGACACCAGTATTTGGGAGGCTGAGACAGGAGGATCACAAGTTCGAGGTCAGCCTCAGTAGCTTAGTGAGACCCTGTTCCAACATTAAAAAAAAAAATTGGGCTGGGGGTGTAGCTCAGAGGTAGAATGCCTCTGGGTTCAATCCCCAGTACCAAAATAAATGAATAAAATAAAATAAATAAAATGAAATAAATAAAATAAAATAGGTCTGGGGGTGTATCTCAGAGGTAGAACGCCCCAGGATTCAATCCCTAGTACCAAAACAAACCAACCATCCTGCAGTATTAGCAAGAGCAAGCTGCATCCATATGGAGTGTGAATCATAATTGTGCAGTGTCGCCGGGCGTGGTGGCACATGCTTGTAATCCCAGTACTTGGGAGGCTGAGACAGGAGGATTGCAGGTTCGCGGCCAGCCTCAGCTACTTAGTGAGGCCCTCCGCAAGTTCATGAGACCCTGTTTCCAAATACAGAATAAAAAATAGGCCTGGGGGTGTAGCTTGGAGGTAGAATGCCCCTGGGTTCAATACCCGGTACCACAAAAAAAAAAAAAATTGTGCAGTGTCCTCGCTCGCTCTCTCTTCTCTACACAATGTGGCTGACCTCTTCATCCATGTTTGGTCCCCCTCCCAGGTGTTCCTCCCCACAGGAGGATGACAGATGCCAGGGGACAGCAAACACTAGCCCCCCGGGGCCAATCGAGCCTTGCTGTCTGTTTTTGTCTGGCTCATGAGTTAAGTGGGAATTTTACTTTTTTTATTTTTTGGTACTGGGGATTGAACCCAGGGGCATTCTGTCTCTTAGCTACATCCTCAGTCCTATTTTATTTTGAAACAGAGTCTAGCTGAGTTACCACATGCTGATGGTTTCGAACCTGAGGTCCTTCTGTCTCAGCTGCCTAAGGACCGGGATCATAGGTATGCGCCACGACGCCCAGCTGTATTATCTTATTTAGCCCCCATGAAGCTCTATGAGGTGAGCACTGTTACTTTCCCATTTTACAGATGAGAAAACTGAGCTCCACAAGGTGAGGTGACTTGCTCAAGCCTGCAGGTGCTGGGATCTGAATACAGATAATCTGGTTTTAGAGCAACACTATTTATTGATTTATTTTTTTTGGTACTGGGGATTGAACCCAGAGGCATTCTACCTCCAAGCTACACCCCCAGCATGATTTTATTTCTTATTTGGAAACAGGGTCTTACTGTGCCAGTTTGGGAAAATTGCTCTGATATTAATTTCTAGTAAAAGGTAAAAGGCAGTCATTCAGGCAGGGAGAGGCTGTAGCTCTGTATATTCCAAGAGCCCCCCCTTCCCTTCTGCCCCTTTGTTCTAAATGATTAATCCATAGTAAGAATGGAAAGACAATTGAAGCCTCTAGTCTTAGAAGCATGCAGAGACTTAACAGCACCATAGAGGCAGTTAAGGCTTTAGCCCTAAGATCACAGTGCACAGCCACGCTGGCTGTAATCAGTGCCTCTGTTTCCCTCCTATTCTTTGTGACTTGGCCTCGGTATGAGAAAGGCAAACTCCATGTGTTACATCAAAGTGCCCATAGTTGATAGACAACCAATACAGCCCAATACGATAGGGTAAAACAAGGTAGATTAGTGACCTCCGCGCTTAGTAAGTGCACTGAGCAGACTAGAAGGCACCACCTGCCTAAGGAATAAGTTATGGCTGAGAAATAAGTTACTAGCTCGTTGCCTTGGTAACGCTGATAAAACCATACCAATGTGAAAACTGTATTTAAGGGGCCGGGGTCGGAGGGACGGCAGAGTTCCGCTTTCGGGCTCTCTGGCGTGTCTTCCAGGCACGCTGCTTTTCTTCTTCTCTTTTTCTATCTCTTACTGACTTTGTAATAAAATTTTGTTAAAGCTGCAACTGAGCTGCCTGTTAGTTTTTAATTCCTCTCTTCAGACCATCTGATCTGAATTGAAGGAAAGAATCCACAGCGCCGCTCCCACCGTAACATTACTATGTTGCTGAGAGCCTCGCTATGTTGCTGAGGCTGGCTTTGAACCTGCGATCCTCCTGTCTCAGCCTCCCAAGTACTGGGATTACAGGTATGCGCCACCACGCCCGGCTAGGAGAACTAAATTCTCTTTTTTTTTTTTTTTTTTTTTTTTTGG